>JAPDSC010092528.1:0-12008 GCA_026290005.1 Latrodectus geometricus | reverse complement strand
CTTTTTTAAATTACAATTTTTTAGGAACCTAGAATACTGCAGACCATAGCTTACAAATCCTGGTGTTAAAATGGCCATAGTGAATGATCACTAGGGAGGTTCATCAATAGAATTCTAAGTCATCTATATTAAATTTACAATGTAACGGATTCTAAATTCTTAGAAAATTGAAATAAAAAAATTAAATATATGCTTTAAATTTCATTATAATACAACGAAAATATAACATTAAAAATATAAAATTAAATACCATACCCGAATTTCAACATCCTTCAAAAAAATCAAAAATAATTTTCCTGTACCATTTGTTAGTATCCATACTTGCCAGATACTGTAGACTACAGTAGATAGCTACTTGCCATATTGCCAGATACTTATTTCCAACGCTCAAACACTGTAAGATTATTTCAGCATAACAAAGGACAGAGTTGAAAACATCTTATATTATGGGGCTAACGGTTGATGCTCTTTAAATTAGGTATACCTTCATGTTTCAAAAGCGTAAATGAAGCAGAACCACCCCTTCGAAACTTACTTAATACTCTTAAAACTGTAATCTCATTTAAAGAACATTATGATCACAATTTGTTTTACATGTCCAAACTGTCATTAGAGAACACGATGAATCTGCAACTTAAGAAACATGGGATCTATTCCAAGAATATTTTGAAATTTAGTTAACATAAAGGGTTAATAAATGCCAAACTGTTAATATGTACTTCTGAAAGAACCATTAAATTTGTTTCATTTATAATTTATATTTAGTAATAATTTACATTATTTTAATACACTTTTTTATTATATTTTTATAATATATTTCTTCACAAAATTCTAAGACCATTGTGCATTTTGTGATAGTAATAATAAATTATGTTGACGTGAATAAAATGATATATTTTTAAATTTACTAAATATTTTATCAACACTTTTTAAATTTTCTCTTCGAATATCAGTTGAAAAATCATAGAACCATTATCTATAAGTACAAATTTCAAATTTATCAAATATTGAAGAATATTTTCCTATTAATCTATTCATCAATATTGAAGAAGATTTTTCTATTCATCTGTGATGATTGCATTCAATTCACTATTTTTATGTGAATATCCATCAAAAATCATATTGATGGTTATTCGCAATATGATGATTATTCCCATAAGTAACCATCAATATGATTTTTTACTATTATTTATGTGAATATCCGTCAAGAATCACATGGATTCGCACGCACTTGACAAGTCAAATGATCCTACAAGATTTTTGTAGAATTCATAACTAGACACAACGTCTCCACCAGTCTTCGATTCCTTCTTTCTAAGAACACTTTTTAATTGATTTTAATGCTTACGAAGGAGCATTGTCTGGCAGAAATTTTCAGTTTGACCCTTTTAAAGATGTACTGAAAGTTATAATCAATTATTTTATTGTTAATTTGAATTTGTTAAAAATTCGTTGATAGCAAGTAGAGTCAGTTTTATCAGAACTCTCCACAGATCATATTTTTCATCATAAGCAAAATCTCGCCTTACAATCACTGAACAATTATCTGTCTTATGAGAAAATTCTCAAATGACATTCATAAAAGATAGTATTCAGTTCAGGTCATTTAAACTGAATTTTGTTTTATATTTTCAAGCAGCTTTTTAAGTCATAATATCATTTACTTACTTTACCTTTTACCTGCATCAATAATTTTGATTTTCTTTTTAATTTTTAAAAAGTAATGTATGATATTAAAGTGCTCTATATTTTTGTATGTGGAATAACTTGTATGCTGTGTGATTTAACGAGTGGACATGTTAATTTTGTTATTAACTACTTTCTGGTCAATTATCACGAGCTAATTATTTATTCTTTCTTCCAGATCCTTTATCTTTCCTCTTAATTTAACTTAAAATGTTAAGAACAGAAGTCAGAATTTGCTAAAATCTTAAGTATTTTGTATTTAAATTTCCTCTTAAGGACTCAAAAACCAAATTTCTTAGCTTTACTTTCAGATAGTTTTCTTCGACTCAGATTGGTGAATTTCCTCACTAAAACAGAATATTTAATTTCTAATTTCATTTATAATACTATGTTAGTTTAAACTTATTTCTCAAAGTTATGATTTCATATAATTTCGAAAGATAAAATGAATTTGAAAATTCAATTGATTTCGAATGAAAAACAAATGGTTTTAAACTCAAGTAACACCGGGATTTAATAATAATTTTTATGGGTAAAATTAAATAACATTTTTTATTTAATAATTTTTTAGAAAAAATATAAATTATTTCAATTTTTTAGTCTTTTAAAATTATAATTATTTAATTTACTATAAAAATAAGTACAATTTTGATGGGGTTAGAAAATTACGACACTCTGTTTTTCAATTAAATTAAACATTAGAACGCTTATATTCAACTCGAAATTATAATACAATATCTCTTATAATTAAAATACTAGTAGAATCGCATTTTTAAAATAAGTTATAAAAAAATGTCTCTTTTAAAATTACCTTTCGCAGTATAATCCACAATATAGATTGAAAATAAACATAACAAATGCGCTTTGAACTGACAACATTGTAAATCGTAAAAACGCTAAAAGCAAACTGTTTCTTGCTTGCATCATAGCGAATTACATTTTTACAAGAGAATGAGATGATTAGGAAAAGAATATTCAAATAAACTGTGTTAAATGTTTGGTAAATCACACACTAAGTTTATTAATCTTTTGGACATATGCAAAAATAAACAGAAATTCCCATAGCAACAAAGCATCGTAAACATTTTTCTAATGATAGTTATTTTCTGTAATTACAGAAGTCTTGATAAATGCACATTTTTTGGAATACACACAATATAAGTGCTTCAATAACAACATAAATTATTACTATGAAAATAAATTATATATAATTTATTTTTTCATTTTAATAACTTAATGTAATAATTACTATAATGAATAATTGCCTAAAAGTAATTGTAAATTCTTCATTAATTTCACGCAAAAGCTGTGTAATGAGCAATTGTCGACAAATTGAAAGGAATAATTCTTATATTTATGTAAATAGAATTGAAAATCAATGTTTTACACAGAATAATTGGAAGGAATGTAAACATAGTAAACAAATTAATAATGAAATTGATGTAAAAAATATTGAAAAAAACATCTTACGTAACCTAATTTGGTTTGTCGAAATTCCTTTAACATTAAATTTTTATTAGATCCCTTTTATTTATCTATTCATTTTCATTGTTTCTATTCAAAGTCCGTTAGTCTGATTTCTTCTGACATTTTGTGATTTTATATTAAAATGTTATTTCAACTTTTTAATTATAATTTGGTTGGATGAAAAAAAATTTTCATTCTATTTTCTCTCGAATTAATGGACTCGAATTTCTGACCTCTGGATTCTTCTGATTGGTTTAATTATCGTGGGTAAATCCAGATGTCACTACTATCGGAAATATCTGTCATTACTTATTCAGTGAATTTTTAAATAAAGAAGTAAAAAAATTATTTTACATTGCTTAAATGAATAAAATATTGAGGAAAGTCTGAAAAAGTGTAGTGTAAAGAATATGTAATGGACTTTGCTTGACTTTTACATTATTATTTACCATCGCTGTGAAGTAGATAACAGAATTGCAAGGGAACATGGGTATTATTTGAACTATTTCTCAAAATCGTAATATTTCAAGGTAAATCTTTAATTATTCTATTGTTTTTATTCTAAAAAATTATTTTTTCTCTTCATTCCTTTTTTTTTTTTTTTTTTTTTTTTTTTTTTACCATGAGGGCAAAATAAGTTCCATCTAATCTAATTTTTGAGAAACGGTAAATTCTTTGAAAAATATGCTTCTGGTCAGTATTTGCAAATACGGAGAAAGATGGTGTATCATTACAGAAGATATTCGCGTGATGCCACCAACAATTTTCGGAAAAGATCAAAGGAATTTAAACGATATTTAATTATTTTAAACGATGGCTTATGATGCTTAAATAATTTTTCAGTGTACCGCATATCGACCTTGGATATATATCAATTATCAATAAGTGGTAAACCATTAAAAATCGAACAAAACATTCAAGAAACCTTAATTCTTCTACTTTCTTATTTTATTTATATTTATTTATTTATTTATTTTTGCTTTTTTCTTCTCTTTTTTTATTATTCTTAAATTTATAATTTTAACATCAATTGATTTTTCTTTTTGTTAATTTCATGGTTAAACAATGAGTGAAGTGTGAATCGTAATTATTGAACAAAGATGAAGCAATCGATCAAAGTAAAAGCAATAAGTAAGAACAATCTATGTAGAAAAGATAATGTAATTTGGAATATAAGTTATGCTAATTGCAAGTTAAATGAAACAAGTTATGCTAATTGCAATTTAAATGGTGTAGAAATATTGATATTCTTGGAAAATTTTAGATGTCATCTTCAACATATATACATTCAAGCTTTTATTTTAGTTGTGAAAAAGGAAAATGACTTAGTACAATTAGCTTCATAATATAATTGGCTCACTTATTTCGTAACTGAAAATGTCATTTCATGCAACTATTGGTTAGTTTTCCCGCAAAACACGTGGCCAAATTATGTAGTCAATAATTGGTACAATTAGTTATCAAGCTGTTTAAGATGCAAATTAACAAACTTTATGAACATTAAAAAAACCATTTGTTTTTCTCTAACTTTGTTGTATACTGGCAATTTAATGTGCATTGCACAAAAGTATAAGTATGTATGTCCAGACAGAACTATTTCTGTCAGAGTTCAACAAGAAAAAGAAACTTTTTTTATTTTAAAACTAATATTATCTGGTAAAGATATGGACTGTCTCTAGAGGTATTTTAATTATAGCCAAATTAAAAGAGGGTAAATAAATGCAAAGAACATAATTATCACGATGTGAAGAATTATCACAAAGAACATAATATCATAATTAGCAAAACTCCAAATTGATGCAGGGAATGAGGTTTTAAAATCATTGAATATCATTTACATATTATTCATCATATAAATCATATTAAATACAAAACGAAATTATTAATGAAAAAATTAAAAAATAGTAATTGCAAAAGTAATTTTCTATTATAGTAAAGGAAATCGTGACAATATTTGTCCTATAAAGAAAGTTTCGCAATGTACATGATTTGTGTAGCTAAAAGTTTCAAAAAAAATATTTAATAAATTGAAATATTTAGCTTGTGTAAACAATGTCAGCTAACACAATTTTGAAAAATTTGTTAGCTGACATTATTCATATTGACAAGATTTAAGATTGATACGGAACCGATGATATGATGGTATTGTTTAAAATTGGGACTATTTAAAGATATCTAAAACAAAATATTCTCACAGCATAATATGTAAATTTTGCTTCTCGATATAAAATATTGATATATCAGCCTCATTCTGAAATAGAGCCTCACAAACGTGCTGAAGTCATGGAAATATGTTTTGTCGTAAGTACTTCTGAAAGAAATGGATTTTGAAACTATTTTTTGTCCAAGGAAAAAAGTGTTGAAAAAATTATCTCTCATAGGCTATATAAAAGTTTTATAATGATGATATTGATGAGACACGTATTGACAATTATCAAATGATGAATTCTTCCTTTCCTTTGATACTTATTCTTATATTAACTGGAATCACCATAAAATTCTACAAGAATTTTAGTTAAGGATAAAAATTTTTAATCTATTTTTGTGTAATTCATGCATTTTAAAAAACTTTAATATAATTAAAGAAGTTGTAATTTCATGAAATACTTTAATCACTTGAATGATTCATATTTGTTGATGAAATGAATTAAAAACACTGAAAGAAACTTATTTTTTCAGCTAAATTGATTGCTATATTGGTATATTAACTGCATAATACCAATTTTGTAAAAAAAAAATTTATTTAGTTTACAGACGAGATTGACATTTGCAGAAGAATTGCAAGAGTGCAATGTCCATAACTTTCCTAAGTCTTGAATATTTAGAAAAATGAAAAACCTAGAGCAAATTTATTTTTTAAATGGTAAGTTGTATGTATAGAAATTTCTATATGCTTATGCTTGCTCCTTTTATTTTTTAAATTATGATTTTTTACTAATTATTTATTTATTTCGACATTTTTCTGTGATTCTGGAGACCATGGATTTTGATAAGTAAGAACTTTCACTGTGAAAGTGATTACCTTTATAATTTTTGCTATATTTTTCTACTTTTTTTCCATGGTTAAAAATTATATTATATTACTTGTACAATTGAAATTAAGATAAATAAGATTGACATAAAATTCTTTAGCTCTTCCCGAAAAATTGTTTCTGTTAATGAATAAAATGGATTCCCTCCAAACAACAGCAATTTGAACTCTCCAAATCCTTTTGTGTATACGCCGCTGAATCAATGGTATTACAATATTGACTAATAATGTTAAAATAGTTTTCTTAGTGTCAGTTGACAGAATCTTAACGTAGAAAAAAAGAGTAAATTCCATAGAAATATTTTTATTTCCATGGAATTAATTCCATTGAATTTATTTATTTTTTATTTTTTTAAATAAGATTTTTGTTTGCCTTGCCTTACTAACTGTTTAATGGTTAACACCCTAAGGATCTTATTACGGTCACCCTTGGCGCAATTTTTCCACATTTGGCGATAATTAGCATTTTCCGGTAACCCGATTGTTGTCATTTTTTGTACAGGCAATATTTTTCCATATTCTGTTCTTTTTTTTTCCGCTTGTACAAAATGACAATATTTTGAAAAAGTCGCCAAGGTCACCCTTGGCGACCGTACAATAAATTTTTACCTTAATTTTATAAATGGTATTTCACAATCTAGTTAGAATTCGCATGTAAAAAAGTGGCTAAAGAGTGATAAACAAACCAACTTTATTTGTCGTAAACTGTAAGCTTATTAAAAAAATTCTGATGTTTTCAAAATTTATCAGCTCTACAAATTATTAAGGCAAAGCTGTAAATATTTTAACATTTGTAAATGATTTGTCTAAGTCTCAGAAAAATAAAGAAAATAAAAACTTGGAATACGTGGCAAAACTTTTTAAATTTATAAGTAAATTTTTGAAAATTTAAAATATAAATAAATTTATATCAATTGGATTTCTTTGGTTTTGCAAATACCCAAATCAAATAGTCATTATTACATTGACTGTTAAAAAATATAAATTTAGGCGAATTTTTTTATTACTATTATTAGAAAAGTCTTAAGGAATATTTCTTATAAAATCATCATCATCATTCATGATGCTTTAGCATAGAATGGGAAAAGACCGAAACTATATGTTTCCTGGCATCTTAATAAACAACTAAACTCCTTCAGTTCTGAGTTTTTATAACTACATAATATCCTTCTCAACTTCATTTAATCACAGAATACAAAGGTCTTCTATTCTTTCCATTATTTTGTCTAACTGAGAAAATGTCTTGTAGTATGTAATGTCCAAATGGATATTGTACACAACATAAATCATATTTTTATAAAATAATTTTACTATTTTGGTATTATTAAAATATTAATATTTTAATTTTAAAGCTTCTATTCATTCTATATTATTTTAAATAAAAATAAGGAAATGTCTAGATTTCCTGCCGTCTTTTTTAGCAAAAGTTTGCTAACAATTTCATTAGAGAAATAAAAGTTTTAAAATGTAACACTTTAGGGGTGTTTCCTTTGTGAATGCTTAACCTTCAGATCACTTACTTCGTAAATGGAAATGGCTTTATAAATTTAATAATTTTTTTGCATATATTAAATGTATATATTTTTTGGAAATGAAAGATGTCTTTTTTTCATTCTAGTATTTATATATAGATTTTTATCATAAAGAACTAAATTATCAAAAAAAAAAAAAAAAAAAAAAAAAAAAAAAAACATCAAATGTTATTGCAAAAAGTATTTTTAAATGCATTTAAATTCCAGTTTTCTCTAGTACATAATTTAGAAAGGGAAATGTATGAAACATAAGAAAATATAATACACTGAAAAAAATATTATTATGACAAAAAAAAATCTATATCACTATCAAAACTGAAATCACTTTCGAAATCTGATAAGTTATCAAGAATATACAAGATGTCCATCTCTGAATTTTTTTTAGCAGCCATTTCTAATTAGAAAAATTTCTAACTGGCTCACGGTGAAATTGGAGAGTCAAATATCAAGTATTTTAAATGACGAAATTAATAAACAACTAATGGTACAAAATGCAACAATGCAGAGGTGCCACATATCTGAAAATCTCAAAAAGAAGAAGATGATGATGATGATTAATAAACAACTATCGACATCTGTTGGTCAAAATCTAAATTAAACGTCAAATACAGAATATGATTTATTTCAGCGATTAAGCTGTGAAAACGCAGGTCCGCAAAAATGCAACGGCAGGATATGCAGTCATACTGTTAATCATGCCTGTCAAATAAATTCAATGGTTATAAAAAAAGCATACATTTTAACTGACTTCCAGCAATTTAGAAAACATTTCTGGATATTTTGGATAATTCAGGACCATCGCTTGAAATGTTCATAAAATGTAAAAAGTTAATTCTAAGATTTTTAAAAGTTAAATAATGATAATTTCATCATTAAATAATACAAAATGTAGCACATAAAATTTACTCATTTTGATTAGAAATTCTAGTTCCAAAACAATCAATTAGATTTTTATTTTTAATAATGGATAAAAAATAAAGTTTCCTGATTTTGGAAAAAAAATGTGATAATAGCACAGTTTGATTCCGAAAGAGTATTTTCAATTAAGTACTTACTTATAAACAATCGAAATCAGTTAATTTTTTCAATAATTACGATTTCATTACTTTTATAAATTTTTGTAATAAATAAAAAATATAGCTAGTTAGCACCATATAAATATGCTATTCATGTACTTTCATAAATTTTTTGCATTATAATGAGATCCAGTCTTGTGGTAATGATTACCGTCACCTTTCGAATATGAAATTGTAACTACTCTTATTATATTATGTAAGAAAAAATTGAATTTTGTGAGAAAAATATCTGTGCAATAGAGAGCATAACAGGTAAAAATTTGTTGATAAAAGCCATAACTTCTGAAATCTGTCAAAAAATATTTTTATTAGTTTAAATCTATTTTTATTATTTTTTAACTATTAGCTTTCAATATTGAAACATTGTTACTATTAGATTTATTTCTGTTAGATCCTTTGTTACTCTCTGTATATATTCCTAAATTTATTTGAATCCATTTAATTAAACAAGAAAGATATTAATCCACACAAAAATTTTATCCCACTCAAACAACTACATATTTTTACAGAAAATTTATCGGGTTGAAAAAATATTTAAAAAAAGGATGTAGTAAAATTTTATTGTTGTTGTTATTTCTGATGACACTTGGCAACAACAAGCCCTTCAGAGACTAGGTGAATGAAGTCAGAGAGAGAGCGTCTTCCGTTTTTGAATAGAGCAACCTCATACGAAGGTGGAAGTACGCATTTTGGCTCATAGATGGCAGCACCATCTTATCTTCCAATTTAGAGATTGAAACCAGTGAAGACCCAAAACCTGGCTCCAACTAGAGGTATTAATTTGTAATGGGAACATGGAGGACATTGCGACCCAACATATTTTACGCGCCCCAGTCGCCATTAGTGAACACGACGGATCTCCTGCTCAGCCTTGATTTGAACTCACCACCTTTTGGTAAAAAGAACGACTCCCTAACCAAACAGGCCCCCGCGGTTCTGAATTTTTAATTCAATAGAAATTGAAAGTATTTAAAATTCATGTAACAATACCACCAGCATGACCCCCAATTTTATGATTTCCAATGAGCTGAATTATTAGTATTAAAATCAATGCAAGCGTTTTCTCAGATTTAATCAGCTCAAAAAAATAGTTAAATTGACAGTGTGTGTGACTCATCATTTCTTAGCAACATTCCTGCATTTATATGGGTAACGCATCCAAACATTACATGCAATTAATTTTATGAAGTTTATGTAACACGTTTTGAAACAATTTTCCATGTTTCTCAGAACTAAACAACATTTAATTTGAAGTTATCTTTTTACTTACAAATACTATATAATTATTGTGCTTATATTTATTATAAGAATGGATTAAAATGTGGGAGGTGATATAATATACATAGTAACAAGCATAGGCATAAAGTAAAAACAAGGTATTTAATAATAAAGGTGATCATTATTTAAAACTAAAAACAAGGGGCATAACTTGTAAAAATAAGGTGATAATGGAGAATCCATGCATATCAAAATGCAAGAATAGAAAAAGTAAAAACAAAGTATATAAAAATAATAACAGGTATAAAGTAAGAGAGAATATAAATAAGGCATTTAAATATAAGGATGAAAATAAGTAAAAAAACGTATAAAAATAAAAGTTGGAACGTAATAATGATAGGAAAAATTAAATAAATAAAAAATAAAGGCAATAAAATAGGAAAAAATAAGGTATATAAAAATGCAAAAACAAGTAAGAATGGAAACATGTCGTATGCATAAATAAAAATAACAATGAAGAAAACGAACTAGAAGACAATTAAGGAGAATTATTGTTACGAAAAATATAAAACATTGGGGAAAATTCTCAAACTTATCTGTAAAATATATAAACGAAGTATCGAAATTCCTAGCATATATAACAAAAATATTTACCAATGCAAATACCAGAAATATGTAACTAAACATTTACATGAAACGATTAACTATAATAAGTATAATGTCATTAATAATATGAAATGTATATTTTCTTCAACATAATAGTGTTATTTATTTTTTAAACATGTTTTTTGTGTAAAACAGTTCCTTTGTAGCTTAAAATAAATAATACAACAGCAAAACAAGCAACTATCTTGCTGAGAAACTCAGAATTCCATTGATTATGGTAATAAAGTTTTGTATCACCATTTACATCCGAAAAAAATAAATCTGTTTACAAATTTTGTAAATGGAATATTTAAACTGTAAAGGCAAGTTGCTAATAAACTTCTTATAAATAATAAATGAGTATGAAACAGCTTTTAGTTGTAAAGATGTAATTATAGAATAGATCTTCTTTTAAGGAATTTCCAATGTTATTGATTAATTTTATACTTTTTAAGGAAATATCCATTTTAAACAGCATTTAGATAAATAATTATCATTTGTTTTATGTAAAAATTTATTGAATCAGTAAAATTAAGGCATTAAAATGAAATTATTACTAAATATTTATTTAAAAATAAAGAATTTTGCAAAAACAATAATGACTGACTCTTGATGTTCTTAACTTCTTAAACGTTTTCAAAAACATTAAGCACAAATAAAAATATATGATAATCATTCTTTATATTTATAATAATTTTATGAATACAAATTACTTGTAGCAAATGAAATTGCCTTGCTTTGTAAAAACACCTGTTATATTTTTATGTTTTTTTTTATGCAATGGTGAATATTAGATTTAAATTATATATTACAAATACATTGGATAAAATCAACGAAAATTCAAATGTACGCATTTTTAAAATATTTTCCAAACATAGTGATTGCATTTAGGAATAAAATAAAATAATTTCAAGAAATTGTTTTAAGCAATGAGATATTAAAATATGAATTTCTTCTGCTAGATTAGATAAAATTCATTTACTATAAAATTCTCTTGATACTTATTTTAAAAATTCAAAAAACAATATTATTTATTAGATTTCAACTATTTTGGCATGTGACACATAACAGGTAGATATTATAAATTTTGTAGATTTTTATTCCATTGAAATTATCCGTCCATAATGGTAAAAAAAAAATATTGGAGTAAGAACATTTGTTATATTATCATTTTTATATGTAAAGCACAATAAAATCAAAACACAAAAAGTTGGAAAAAGTATACAAATAAGAAATTCCGATAATTTCTAATTTGATTTAAATTAATCTTGAACCTTGTGAATATCGAGCTATTATACATACATACATACATATATATATATATATATATATATATATATATATATATATATA
>JAPDSC010092522.1:118037-169597 GCA_026290005.1 Latrodectus geometricus | reverse complement strand
TCACTGCGTTGTGCAAGAATTGTAATTTCTGTTTTGGAGTAAGCATTTGAAGAATTATGTTTACAAAAATAAAAAAAATATTTTGACTCTCTCTCTCTCTCTCTATTATATATATATATATTTGAAGTATAATAGAAGCAGATTGATGTTCATGAATGTAGGTAATTATCAAAATAATGGAAACACCCGTGAATAAGTGACATTTTTAATGCGCTTCTTAAGCATTAAAATATAACAACTTAATTTTTTAAGAATAGAAACGTGTATATTCCGGTAGTATAGGTAGTTTTTTTATTGATGTTCTGTAAGTCTTACATTTTTTTTCAAAAGCGTAAAATGCCAGACTTCTTAAATTTTCAAAGAAGCTTAATTGTGGAATCCGGTGTAGCTGGAAGAAGAGTGTCCGCAACACCCCAACTCTTAAAAGTTTTTATAGATACAATGTCTAAAGTCATGACAGGATATGTGTAGTGCAACAAGACAAGCTCGGTGATGTAAATTAGTGGAAGGAAAGAAAAGTGAAAAAAGACCGATGGGTGTTGAATCTAAAAGGCGAATAACTAGAGAAAAATTGACCGCAGATCACAATCAGCATCTAGATTTTTCAATGACAATGATTACAGATTATTAGGAACAGAATATTTACTACTGAGCAGTGATTCCCAAGTCTCTTGTCTGATGTTCATGCCAAGCATACAGTAATGATACAATCACAGAACTTAGTCGTCTGATAAAAGGAAGAAAATTATGTAGTCTAACGAATCATCTTTCTCATTTTCTCCTTGTTATTTGCTTTATCTTTTTAACCTTTTGTTTGGCGCAGTATATCCTTTTTTAGGATTTTGGGCCAGGAAAAGTCAATCACTCACTTCAAATTATCCCTACAGTAAGACGGATGCACATTTGGGGGTTGCTAATACATGCCCAAGTGTTTCATTATGATTGTCTTGTTCCAGTTGTCAACCATAGAGGTGAATCTCATGATATGGCAGCAATGTCCTGGTTTTCTGTCAGACCTATCTCAGCTCTGAAAGGATCACCAGGTTAAAATACAAAGATCAGTCACTACTAAGTTTGTCAATACAAATTTATTTATTAAATTCTTTCAAAATAATTTCCTACCCATTCAATATACTTCTCCATGTTTTAAAACAAGTCCTTAAACCAACTTTGCCAAGTTTCATCCGTGAGTGCAGTATACTCGTTATCCTTGGCCTGCAGAAAATTCTTGTCATAGTCAAATACACATGTGTAAACAGCAGGGTCTGTTCTGTAAGAAGGATGCTTAAGAAATTTTATGCCTGTAGTTGTCAAATACACGTTGCAGTTTTTGGCGCAGTAAGCTAGAGTGTTTCTATGACGGAGAAACTGTTTGCCAATTTTTTGATTTTGGCCGCTAATTTTTCCTGTATTGTATGACTTTAGGCAAGCTGTGACTGTCTTTTGTGTGTCCAAAATGACATGCTTTACAATTACATTTGATTTGAAAAATAACGATATCTTTTTCCTAGTAGATCGACATTTTTTGAAAGCTACGGGTATCCTCATTATCAAACACTCCAGCTTTGGTTTGCATATCGTAATAGTATAGCAAAGTCTCATCATCTGACACAATCCTGCTCATGTACTGAGATTTTCCTTTATCAAACACTTACAATATCTTTTGACACCAAGTCACCCGACAAGTTGTCTGTACTTCCATTAGACTTGGGTCACCTAGAGACAATAAAATTTATTTAGGTGTAAATGATTTCTCAAAATGGAATGAATTTTTGGAGGGCGTGAAATATATGCTATGACACTCGTCGATCTTCGTTAGAAATTTTCTTTACAACAAAGCTGTTTAATTCTCTTGCTAACGATCGGCCTTACTTCTCTCTCAGCCCCTTACAAGGCAAAAATACCGTTTTTGAATCCTCTGTATCACCTGAATATAATCGTAAGATGTGGACAGTCATTATTTAACTCAAGTGTCCTTTCTTTGCACTAAGCTTGATGAAACCATGTATAAAGTTATACTTCGAAATTGGCCTTATCTCACTACGTGACCATTTTACTATAATGCGTATTTTAATCAATCACACTGCTAACTGAGTCTTCAGGTTTGTTGCAGGTGGCTACTATGCAAGCTTGGGCATACTGTGACCTGCAAACTCCGGAGTTCTTTTGTTGAGTCATAACAAAACATTTTATTGTACCCTTTGTATAGAAAAATTTTAGCTGATCAGGTCCATCCTATTATACAAACTTTGTTTCCTACTGGAGATTTTCCGAGATGGTAATGTTGGAAAATTCCATTATGTGCAAAGGATTAATTCATTTGTGCAAAAGACTTGTCCAATCATTGTTTGAACTCGAGGATTAAGTTAAATCTACCCTAAAGTGAGCAGTCAATTGACCTCTGTAAGTGAACCATTATCGTCTATTTTAGAGCGTTCTATGAGGAATCTATATCTACTGACATCTTTTAGACTCTCTTTAGACTTAATAAATGATTCTTTATAAATCTAAGGTGTTTTCGTTGTTTTTATTGTCGCTTGTACTTGTGTTTAATTTATTACAAAATGTTTTGCTAATGAAAATAACATTCAGTATACGTAATTTCTTTCACAAATTTTTTGACTAAAATTAATGATTTTTTGTGCACACGTTATACGTCAAATATATACCATTGAAAATAAAATGATTTAAATTACAGTAATATAAAAATTTAATTTGAATAAATTTTGATAATTTATTATATCAAACATATTTTCTTACAAATTTCTTATGGCTTTATAAAATAAATTTTTTATACATTTAAAAAAAAAATGTACGTTTCTTCGAAGATTTTTTTAAACATTTCTTTGTGCTGGTATCAAGTTCTTCTGGACGATGTTGATTTAGCCGCCCGTCTTACCATCTGTATATCATGAAACTTATTTTAACTTAGAAAAGCTCGTTTTCTACATTTGTATTAAATATTGTAGTTATATGGGGACGTAATTAAATACGTTTTTCGTGTACCGCAGAAATTGTGAATTCCATAAAAATGTATTAAAAAAAATATATATATTTTCTCTAACGTGACTCTGATTTAGCGAATAAATTTATCTGTTAGGTTTTATAATATTCATTTATATAGCCACTAACTTGAAAAATGTTGATTTTTAAAACTGAAAATGATTTTTCTTTTAATTTTTTCTTCTCTATTTTGTAATTTTTTTTTACACTTTGCATTACTTTGTATAAATTTGCTTTTTGAAATTTGATATATCTCTTTTTCACTGTGAACAGAATTCAGAAAATTTTATTGCTTTCAGTAATGAAAATTAATGTATTTAAAGATATTTAACTTTCACTTATTATACCACGAGTAAAATAAATAAGCATAGAAAGTTTTAGAATTTTATTTGCCAGTATCATTTAATTTTACTAATTTAGTCATTTGTAAATGGTCATCATTTTATTTTTCAAAGAATGATTTGGCAAAAAGCCAAAGTAAAAAAATTTTTATATTGATTTTTTATCCTTTTATTATAGTGAATAATAAGTTTATTAGAGAAGGAAGGACCTTTGCTTTTAATGTTTGTATTTATCTGAAACCAATGATAATATAAATTTATTTGAATCATAATTAAAAATTAAATGTCTCATTTTATGATTTTGTCGTAATTTTTTTTTTTAAACTTATCTAATAAATATTTGTATTTTGAATAATCTGGGATAACTTGATTCATTTTTTTTAATAGTTAGATTGAAAATAATTTTTGAAAATTGATAATTGGACACATAGTTTAATTTTTTTTTTAATTTGACAATGAATTCTAATATTTTAAAATAGTCTGAGTGCATTTTTTATATTGGAAGGAGAATCATACGGTTTCCACCTTTTTAAAAAGCTTTGATTGTTTTGTTTAAAAAGATAAAGCCAGCGATAAGTAAACGGTCCATTCATTTTTTTTTTATTATCTGCCACCACTTGGAAAAATGATAACACCGGGTCTTTCAGTGTTACAATGGATCTGCTTCTGTTGAATTAACTCACACTCATAAAGTTCACTGTATATGTGCATATGAATTCACTCGTGTGTTGGCTGATATTATCGTCGCCGCTAGGACGGTGAGCTGAAAGTGTTTTATTGTTTGCAAAGCGTGCGATATAGCCAAGTGCTGATATTGATATGCAATTTTATTTCGACACCCTGAGTATTGTTAATTTATTTTGGCAAACTAATATTAGTAGTGTGTAACAAGTTTTTTTTATTTATTTATTTTTTGGTTCCAAAAATAATTGTAGAACACTCCTTAATGAAATATTAATGCGAGGAGTAAGTATGCATTTCATGTATTAAACAAAAGTTCAATTGCATATGAAAAAAAATTTATTTGTTTCATTATTAAGATTTCTTGAATCGCTAATATTTTTATATGTGATTAAGAAAAAAAGCGATTTCTTATTATAAATTAATTTTCATATGAATTTTGGTTCAAATTTTTACATATATTGAAGAAGCAAATTTTATTTTATTCTTTAATATAAATCAGGTTAATTCGATTTAATATGCCATTAATTGATTTGTTTTTAGTTTTTATCAATTATTTTAATTAAGGTAATATTTTTTAAAAAAATATTGAGTATATTTCTGAACAGTTATCGAATACTCAGCAGTTAAGAATGAAATACAATTGAAAAAAATCGTAAAATGAGAATATAGCGAAAGATGTGAATGAAATTACCAATTTTCTCGATTCTGTATTAGAAAATAATGAAAAACTAAACTGGCTGTATAAAATTTATTGTTTTTCAAGTTTACTGTTACCCAAGTTTTTCAAAGAAAACCAGGACAGTGCTGTTATAAGAAATTGGTTGTATTTCAGTTCGAAGCGAGAGTCGTCTAAAAAATCATTAGCTTATATCAACAGGCCATTGGCTATAGTAGGAAAGCCAACATAGCTAAGTGAAACGAATCCTCTCTTGTTCAACGTCATATGAATCCTGCGCAGAGATTTTTACATGTGACTTGTGTAGCAATTCGTGTCTTCAGTTAATGACTCTTATGCTGTAATGGTAGACTAACACGAGAAGGCTTACAGTATTTCATCATGTTCGAAAATAATTATAGAATTTTCGAATACTTTTCAAGATAGTTATGATTCGTGAATTCGAGTGTCTTATTCAAATTTATTTGAAAATTTATGAAATTAAAAATCTCTCATAAACTTTTCAATGAAAATTTCTAGCTTTAAAATTTCTGTATGAAATAAAGAACTGATTTGATCCGTGAAACTTTTAATATCAAAAATCTAGCTTAGTATTCAACAACTAACATTGGTAGCTATAAAACAGTAACGGTTGTAACACCAAATCAAAAATTCTGACTAAAATTTTTCTTTTCATTGATTTCTTCTGATGTTTAATGAAGACGTTTTAAAATTAGAAAGCAAAGGGACAATAAATTTATGATTCTTTGTATCGTTAACTTTTTTTATACCGTTTTTACTTTTGAGAAGAAAAATCATTGCTTCGTTCATGTACGTTCGTATATGTAGTGCTGCTTCATTCATTGTTGCAGAAATATTACTTTGTTTGATAATAAATCATTTTAAAATTCTGTTACTGGTTGACCACAGAAGTTAACTGCTTGAATAATCTTGTCGTGAGAATGATATAGATATATTCATGACATCATTGAAAAATGATTTCAAGATATTACATATATATATATATATATATATATAAGGAGGAAATTTTCATTGAAATAAATGCTAAATGTTTGAATGGAAATAGCATCAATTTTGTAAATGCTCCTTCTGCAACAAATAAATGACTGAAAACTAAGTCCTAAATTGCGGCGTATATAGAGTATATAGAATACTGTTAGAAAAATTATCATTGAGAATATCTAATATATATATGTTCCTAAACTGAATTCGCACTTCGTCTCGTATCTGTTTTGCATATAATATCGATATATATTGTACGTAATTTAGTTTTTTCTTTCTTAAGTAAATTTTTTATGAAATTAAGTTATAAGTAAGCAATATGAAATAAAATGAAAAATTGTAATATTTTTACATTTTACTTGAAGTTTCCTTAAAAATATCGCATAAATGATTGAAATATGATGAATACATTTACATTCTCAAGTCTATCAGGTCTCAAATCGAGCAGGCAGCTAGATTGTTAGTGCTTTTACTTTCTTTTAGTTCAACAGTTATAGAGTTAAATTTGGATTTCGGGCGTGGATGTTTTTAGTAGTTCCGATTTATGTTTAAACTGTAGGTCTCGGTTTAATTTACTTACGCGTGCAAAAAATGACTTTTGATCGTTAAAAACAATGCATTAGTTTTTGAATTTATAAATTGACTTTCTGGAAAATTTTTTTTTTGTATGAAGGTATGAAATTAACATAAGCTTTTCAAATATTTAGCATAATGTATTTAACACGAAGATGAGCTGAATTAACAATCATTTATTTGCATTTAGCTAATAATTCTAAGAAATTTAGTTTTTGACATCTTACTGTTAAACTGTTGTTTGTGCTACCTTTTTATTTGAGTTAAAATATTATTATATTAATATACCAGTAAAAATACAAAATTTAAATTATAAATTTATGTAAACATTTTAATTCTCAAGATCTTTTTTTTAAATATTTTATATATTTTTGTTTATATTTTTTCAGTTTATTATAACATTGTTATCTAATTTGCTAATGAATTAAGATAGCATTTTTAAAATGAATTAATTTTTAAAATTTTTATAGTAACAAAAAAAAAAAAAAAAAAAAAAAAAAAAGTGCTGTATGGATGATATTGAATTTTTTCAATTTTATCTATTTATTCAATTTATTCTGTGTTCTATCCTAAAACAATGAATAAAAATGTCTATGAAATATTTTTTGATGAATTTTGACTGAAATGAATTTTGTCTATGAAATATTTATTGTGCATAGGCCAGAAAGCAGCGGAGCATATATTCTTCAAATTAAAATTGTTCTTTTTTTCCGCAATTGCAAAGGTGCCGTCTTGATTTCTCAAGACCATAGCTTTTCAAAGCGATATAACTTTATTTTCATATTGCTATATCTGCAGTTCCATGTTACTTAAAACTGCGGATCCCTAGGTTAACCATGAAGTTCTTTTATTACATTATATACTACAGAATATTTGTGGCTTTTCTTTTTATTAGAGTTCTTGTTTTCTTGCAGATGGATAAATCCGCAGGACCAAGAAAGATACTTCGCGCGCCGGCGCTCCGAAGGGGACGAGAAATAATACCCATATCAAGCAGAGTAAGTACTACATATAAGCTTTTATAATGTTCTGGTTTGATGGGTGCTAAAGTTATACAATCTCCATTTAAATCTTAAATAATTTGCATAACATTTATTCTCATTTTTGCTTATGAACTGGCAGCCGAATAAATAGCGCTCTGGCCTTTGATTCAATAGTTCATATTTTTGATTCCCTTCTCGGAATTATTCAATTATAAAAGTTCAAAATCCCCTCTAAATTGTAGTGATGTCTAAATTGTTGTCTCATGTGAAAAGACCATTGAGGAACAAATCGAATCCACTGTTGCTTATACTTAAGGGGAATTTAATGTTTAATGACCTTGATTTGGCGAAAGATTTTTGAATATTGACAATATAGAATAATAGACCTTGCACACAAGTTATACTATTAACATCATTAAAACATTATGCCTAAACTGAGAAATTCACATTTTGTTAAATAAATTTATTATTATGAATTTAGCTTAATCTAAATTGATTAAAATTTTTAACACTTATTTAATAAATCTTAATCATCAATTAAAAGAAAATATCTCTAATATAGTTTATTTCCTTCAAGTTTTATTATTGTTATAATTTTGAGTATTATGAAATATAGAACAGAAAGGTTACAGTTAAGTGCTAGCCTTGATATAGAATTGAAACACATGCGTTTGACAGCATAAAATTTCAACAAAATCAACGTACTAGATTTTATGAATGTATGGTATAAGTATTGGTAAACCCATAAACCTTCAGAAATACCATTTGTTTAATTGTGGGTTTGAGAACCGCGCTTTATTCAGTTATTATTTCAGCAATGGTTTTTTGTGCAGAGAAATAAAATTACAGATGTAGCGCATTAAAATTATCAATAGCGTTTTTATATTTCCCCTTATTTTTAAGTAATACAATTGCGTAAAAATGTTATTTTATTTAGCTAAAAGAATAATAAAAGAAAAATATATATATTTGTAATGTAGTAATATTGTTTCTTTATCATTTTGTGCATTTTTTACGAATTTTTTTGATAGCGTAAATTTAAAACGTGGAAGAAATACATTTTTGATATATAATTTTTAATGAAATTGATATTTTCCCGAGATCTTCGAATTTGTTTAGTGATTCAATGCATTGACTTCCTGTTTCCGAATAGAATTATTTGAATTGCAGTAAATTCCAAGGTTCATACAATCTATATATAACTGCTATTTATGTGCAAATATTTAATATAACTAACTTATGATGTTAACTTTGTATTCCAGATGTTTAAATGCAGCTTAAAATTCTAAATAGTTTGTGAATGTTTTTCTCTCTTGAAAAATAAGATTTTAATTACCAGGTCGTATCCAATGCTAGTTCGAGGCTACAAAATGCTTATTTTATGTTTTACTATTTGAATTGGTATCAAGTGATGAATAAAAATTTTAATGTAAAACCTTTACTGAGCAAATATAAAAATGAATGAAAACGAATATGTAATTATGAAATTAACATCATAATAAGGGAAAGAATACTTAAAACATTGTAAACATAGTAGCGTGATATATTGTTGAGCTATTTTCTATAAAATATTAACGATATGCATATTCTAATTTAAAAAAAATGGCTCTCAATTTTCCTCCTTTCTTTCGTCTTATTAAAGTAATTTTTTTATCGTTGAAAAGAAGTACCATATTGTGGAGAAAATAACTTTATGCGGGTTATTTGTCCTACAATATTATATGAAGTATTTGTCATGTCGCCTTTTCCCAGAATAATTCGATTTCTACAAACTACTGATGTGTAACTAATGGAATCTGTAGTATATTATCTGTTCAAATTACTTTTCTCTTTATTATTATTTTTTTTATTTATTTTTTTTTTTGACTGACCTGTTATTGGTAGTGAAGTGAAAATCCGTATTTTGTCTATTAAGTTTGGGATATTGAAACTTGCCTAGAACCAATGCTTCCTATAATTACATTGTTTTTAACTTGCATTCCGCTATTTCTTGACTTTTTGATATTGCGGTTGTTGGTGTGATTTTTTAATCAATGCTTACTATAATAAAAAACTTTTCTACTTGAGTACGTAATTTTTATTAGTATTAACACGTCATATATTATATGAGGATGTGTTAAATTTTCAAATTTCAACATCACAATTTACTTAGAATATTTGAATGCTAAATTAATTCATATTTGCATGTGATTACAAATAGTTATTTTGCGAAAAATGTTAGAATAAGTTATCCCCATTTTTAACATTTATTACTTTATTACTTTCGAACACATCTTTATTTTTTCCATTTGTATCGTGAGTTTATAAAGCTGTTGCATCAGGTCTATGCAGTAATTGTTTTTTTACTATTAATCATCTAATTTTGTCTCCAAAAACTTTATCTATTGGCACTATTAATTTGAAACCGTGAGAAAATTTGGCATGAAAGAATATTTTACTCGTGGTTACAATTTTACTTTTTGAATTAAATGACCGTCGAACTATTTAGTTGAATTGCGAGGTTTTTCCAGGAAATCTGAACTTGCGTTTATATCCAACGTTACTTCAAGCGTACGATACGATCGGCGCTTTTTCTTCTTGTGGGATACCATTATTATGCGTCTGGTACCCGCGGGCGATTATCTTGAGCTGTGTCTGGATCACTGATTCAAGATTGGGTGTTGGCTCTTTGTTCTCTTAATTTGGCGACATCGAAAAGCTTTGTTGTACATCGGTTGAAATCACGCGATTATTACTCGTACGAGAAATTTTGCGGTTGTAAACTTTATAATGTTAAATAAATTCAACGCCTTACTTTCACTCCTTTTTTATAATTAATATTTTGCAGAAATGATGGCTTTATATTTTGGAACAAATACTATATAATCGCAGAAAAGATGTTGGTTTTTATTTACTTATTACAACTGGATTAATGATTATTATTGAATTGGTATAATTCCCTTCTATCAATAAATAATTTTATGAAATATTATAAACTAATTACGATATTAGTATAAGAAATGCAAAATTTTAAGATTAAATTCCCAAGCATGTTTCAATAAAAATAAATCATTGCATTTTAATTATGCTTCGTTAATGTGAAAATAAAATGATTTAAATTTAGTTTTCATTTTTAACGGCTGTAAATTAAAAAAAAAGATTTTGTGACGGCAAATTATTAATTTTTAAACATCACTTAGCTCTTAATTACCAATTTGGCCGGAAATTTTTGAATAATTCCGAGAATGCATGTTTTACTAACATTTTATAATATCGTCTAACAAACGAAGACATCAGTGATGACATTTCGTGATTTCATTAGGGAGTGCGAGTTTTGGAGTCCGATTTTGAACACAATGTGGAATGAATTCAATGCTTGCCAACGCCCCTGCGTGTGAATATATATTTGGAAGTAGGAGAAATTTCAAAAGTGAAAATGATAGCTAATATAAGATTTAATTTTGTAATATTTTTATATAAAACAAAATTTACCAAATTACAACTTCTGTTAAAGTGGGAAGATGGAAGTTCAATTTCTCCTGGCTCTTGGACATATTTCATGATGGCTTTACATCACCCTTTTTTGTTGAATTATATATTACCTTCTACTAGAATCTTAAACGTATGTTGCCATAGATTGTAAAAGGAATAAAAAGTTTGTTACAGTAATCACTAATCAAGAGATATGCCTCCATTTAAATTGCTAAGACAGCTAACGATGAAAGTTTTCACTCATTGTACTTCGAAGATAAGTTTTCTATCTTAGAGATAAGAAAAAGATCGTTCACAGCTAGCTGAAGTTATGGGCTCTGACAAAAAAAATTTAAACAGTAATGCTTTTAGAGGAAATGTATTTTGCAGATGCTTTTTCTTGAAAAAATTGCAAGCTATTTTTTGAAATTGCAATTTTTTCTGCTTGAAAGTTCATCATTGAATAAAACAGCCGTAGTTCACATTGCAGATTTTCTTTCTTCAAGTTATGAAAATTATCATCCTGGTGTACATCTGCTCAACGCAGATAATCTAGAATTAATGGCAGTCAAAGCAGATTGGTCATTCTTTTTAAATCTTGTTTGAATTTCATTAGATACTGAATATATAATTTAATTTAAAATGGTAATTCTTCGATTATGATTTAGCATCATCGTGGATATTTTTCCCCATCGTCCAATTTGCTCGGGATTTTATTGCGTCTCTTCATTTTTGATCCAGGGTAGCAATTTTTTCACAAAGTTCGATTGTATAACTTCACACGTTATTAAAAAAGCGATTGTGGAAAGAATTAAGAATTTCGATAGCAACTTTAGATAATTTCTCAATACCAAAACTGAGATCAGGCGACTGAAGGTGATACGAAAGACTTCCATTGTTCAAGAACTTAGCGTAAAACGGATAGTGGGAAAAATTTCGAACGATGTCATACCTATTAAAAGGGCATTGGCTTTAAATTTTTTTTTTTTGCACCTTTAAGAGCATAGTTTTCAGATATATATTTCTTAGAGTTTTAAAATCACAGCTTCAAAATTATTTAAGAGTGCCTTTATGGCTGCCACTCTGCAAACCCATTTAGTATCACTAAGTTTTAATGTTGTGCCTCCATAAAACTATTTATGGGGTAGTGTAATTTTTCAAAAATGAAATGACTTTTTTAATGCTTCTATGGAAGAGTGCAACGCATTAAGCTGCTGATCTCCCTGCAGAAATGGACGAACAAGAATTAACTAAACAAAAATTTAATATATGTGCTTAACAATGAACGTGAGTTGCTTTTGGGTTATCATGCAGTATTTGTTTGGCTGCACTATTATATGATACTCTCATATTAGCCACATCGTCATAATATTGGGCTCGTATAACTGAAAGTCAGCCCAAATTACTTTTAGCAAAATATACAAAGATTTTCCATCCGTTTTTTGTTCCTGTAAAATCTAGAAAAAAGTTCGTTGGGTTTCCAAGTTGTTATCTATGCAACAGAAAACTACCTCATGATTGAAAATTTCTTGGGTACTCTTATTTTATTTTGAATATAATTGTAGACTTGCGATTTGTATTAGCTAAGAATATTATTTTGACGATTGTTGTGTATAGAATAGGATTTCTCTTATAGGACATTTTTTTATCGTGCCTTTTTAAAGCAATTCCTTGACGTACACAAAAATATGATTTCACAATTTTTTTCAAATATTTGTGGTTTTCATCAACTTTTTAAAATTGCTTATTAAGCTTTGCACAGGTGGATCTTGATGGTAAATTTTTTAGCAAAATTTATCGAACACACACAACTTTCTAAGATTTTGAGAATTATAGGACTCGTGATATTTTAATTTTTGAACTGCTTTTGTTAATTCAGATTCAGTATATCCTTCATTAGGATTTGTAAACACTGCACAATAAACGAAACATTTAATATGATGAATAGCTATATTCTAACCACCTGTGCACATTGTACTTTTCTAAACTTACAATTTCTTTTTATCGAATGGGGAAATAGAAAACTCACGTTTATAAGGATTTAAAGTTAATTTCCTTTGGCACTTTGAGGACAATAATTATCAAGACTCTTTATATGAATTAAAAGTAACATTATATAACTTGAGAATCTTGCAATGGTATAATTTTAAATTATCATTCGCTCTTTCTTGAGTAAACTCCTCATTGATTTCTTCTGTAGAGTCTAAAAGCATATTAACATTTTCGACTATATTAGTTTTTGCGAAAAGATCCCCAATTGTCGAAAGACAATTTTTAAAGCTCATGTCTGAGAAAGTTGAAGGCGAAAGGAGGAGAAATGTTTTACTTAATTTTTGAATAAATTATTGCAGCAAATTTATAAGAAAATAAAACTAGTACTTTATAAAAGATTTTTCGTAAATATAAATAATTCTTTTTCGAATAATTTACTACTTGTGTTGCAAAGCATTCACTAAATTACAAATGCAATACGCTCAATAATCGTATTTGTGAAATTCATTACTTTTTTTATCTAATTTTTTATGCTCAGATGAAATTCTCGGATAAAATAAGTCATATCTATTGATTATTTATGCATTGAAAAATAATTTAGCTTTTATCATAGTTTAAGCACTTTCTGTTTTTTATCCACATTAAGTTGTGATGTGAGTAATCTAACAGGTGATGGTTGGTGTAGAACTTTGTCGAGCGTTTACACAATCTACTGCTTGTCTTTCAAAAAAGTTTATGCATATTTGACGTGTTGTGTTCTATTAGGTCGAAAAGGAGGAAACCTACTAATGGTACTTGCGATTTTTTCCAAATTTTCTCGCCTTCTCGACACAGAGAAATACATAAAAGTCTAGAAGACAAAACGTGGTGGATGTTGTGTGTGCCTTACATAAGTTTTAGCTGTTTGTGTACATACTAAGTAATGTGAAAAAGCTGCTAAATGCAAAAATTACACATGCATCTCGCCTTATTTAGCAATGGTTAGAATCGAATCTGTGACCTTCTTTTTCAAAAAGCACA
The DNA here is from genome assembly GCA_026290005.1 of Latrodectus geometricus. Lineage (NCBI taxonomy): Eukaryota > Metazoa > Arthropoda > Arachnida > Araneae > Theridiidae > Latrodectus > Latrodectus geometricus. Next base: position 155,873 of record JAPDSC010092522.1, on the reverse strand, counting down.
TAACCATGGTTATTTCTGTGTCTTAACTTGACAATCTTAGATTTTAAATTGCTATTGTCTACTGAAATAGAATAATAAACAGATGTGGAGTATATTTTATTTTTTGTTACCATGCAAAAGTTTATTTCTAGTTAAGATTATAAAATAATTATTTTTGCTAGAAATCTCGATTTAAATTATTAATGACTGTGCAGCTTCTATATTTCATGATTCCAATAAAAATCGTGAAAACATAAGAAGAGTAAGGGAAAAGTTTCGAAGATCTCTTGCAACTATCAGCATTGAAGCATATCCATCTTTAAAGTGATAATACGCTTGTGATTTATGAGAAATCTGTTAATTGCAATGAAAGTGGATGTGAAAACTGTTCAGCCGAGATGATTTTTTTCCTTTCGTTAATTTAGTTTCATTTGCAATTCCGGTGATCCTCATATGTGGAATTTATGCGGTGTTTATTTGCTGAGAATGAAACATTGTAAATTTAATCATCAGATTAATTAATTTCAATTTAATAAAATTGATCTGGATTTGCTGTAACACTGAAGCTTGAAATTCTAACACCTAGGTGTTTTGGTTGGGTTTTTAATTCAAAATCGCTTTGTTACAAGTTGTACCGAAAACCTTTTTTTCTCCCCACCACGAAAAAAAAAAAAAAAAAAAAAAAAAAAAAAAAAAAAAAAAAAAAATTCCTATAAACTGGTGTATCATCCATCATATTTTCCTTGATTTCTTTTTCTTGCAATTTTCTTGAGTTTTTGTTTGTATTTTTATTTTAAACAAGTATTACCAAATATGTTTGAATGCTTTGCGCCAATCAAACATTCGCGAATACAAGGAAAAAAAATTCTCTCGTATTTATGAATCCCTATTCATACTATTTAAAAGAAAACTTTAATGCCAAAGGATAAAGGGCTGACTGAGTTACTGGTTATGATATCTCGAAATGGCGCTTAAAATTTATAAGTGCATTTATTTTTATTTATTTTCAAATATTCACCCTTATAGTTATAAATTATAGGTAACTGTTTTTAATTTAAAATAAAAATTTTAATTTAGACATCCGTCTTAATCCAATGAATGGTTTTGATAACTTATTTTGGTATAATCTCTGCTGATCTGAAAACTCAGAAGGCACACGCTTAACTACCACACTTTTAATGGAGACATCTATATTGATTGTTTTAAGGTGTATTATGGAGGACTCGCGTAGAGCTGTTACTTGATTAGCTATAACTTTGGCTTTCTTTGCATTCTGCTTTTAATCGTGAATTCAGTGCCATTTCTCGTGGATGTTTGCGGTAGCTCGGAATCTATTTGTTGTGGATCAAATATATAAGTTACGAATCTCGTAATTTGTAGATTCTATCTAGACTTATTATTTGTTCGTCCTTCTTTCGATCTACTTTAAAATTTCATTAACAAAAGTGAGTTTTTGTGTGTATTTTTAAGGTAATAAGTTAAAGTGCTCATGAATCATGGATTATAATCCAATGTTATTATGAAGCAAAAAATACAATAGTGATTTATATGAAATTAATAAGAATGTTTTTTTTTTCATTTGAAAAAAAAAATTCTAAAAAAATACTTTATTTAAATAATTCTAACTAAATAAGCGTAAAACAATTTGCTTAATTTTATCAATTATAGCATGGTATTAAATAAAACAATTTTCCTTGCACTGCAGTTATTTGACAGTGATATTAGAAGTGAATGCATTTATAAGTTTTTGAAGAACCTTCTAAATGCTGAGCCGTGTTTCGAATCCATTTTCGCGAGAGCAGCTACTTTTGTGACGTGTGTCAAGCCTTCTTCTGAAAATGATGGATCCTAAAATCATCGAGGGGACTTTCACCTGCAATATTCGTGACCCCGCATCTGTTCCATATACATTGCCGTTGAATTGAGGCGTGTGAGTCTGCACGAAACTTAAAAACGAGAACATCTGCCAAGCCTAAGGTCGGTGCAAACGAACAAAGTACGATTGACCCTACTTTCTTGTGTGGCCCTTATTGCTTTTCCTTTTCTGATTGATGTTGAATCCTAAAAAAATTTTGCCATATCCTTATTGATTTAAAGAGAGTGTTCTTAGAGAAATCAGTTTATAATATGTATGTTTATGTGTTATATTATGTTGGATTTTGAAATAGTTATGTTTTGATAGCATTGTGTAATGTGTATTCACTTCTTTCAAATTTAAATGGTAAAATGACTTCTCCTAATAGTTTATGACTAAAGATAGTATTATTTTTTAAAAATTAGTTTCATTATTTAACATATTGTTAGTATAGTTTTAAATCTTTTTTATTGATATGAAAACTACTTAATAATTATTACTTATCATTAGTTGAATTTAAATAATATATGAAATTCAGATCACACATCCATTCAGCTAAAAAAATGAAAATATAATAATATACATATTATATGTGCATAATGATACAGAGTGTTTTTAGAAAATTGAGTAATAGTTTATATTTTATCCAAAACATTCTGTTGAACATTAAAGTCTTATGTATGTGAAATAGGATTATTAAATTATCTACAAATACTGCTTAAATGAGCTTTACTTCGTTGCTATTATTCATCAATCGATTTTGATTTTAATTTTTTAAAGGATTTAATTTTAAAAATCATCAATAGAAAATCACATTGTTTTCAAATTCTAAAATTGTTATGAAATGCTACATAATATTATTTGATTTATTTAAAGAAACAGCAACATATACCATTTTACATTATATTTTATGCTCACATACTTTGTTTACTAATAGTCATATAGTGGTTTTAATTTGAGAAAGTTCGTGAGAAATTGTCTTCCAGATTTTACTATTGTTTTGACAAAAAAGTTTTTGTAAAATTTCAAATTTTTATTCCTTCCATGAAAAACCGCATTAGGCATTATAAAACTTTAGTGATTTTTTAATATACATTAATGTATAACATTGAATAATTCAAAGTAAAAGCGACGAAGGATTTAAAAATGTTAAATTTCATTATGGTGAAGGAATTAAGCAGAGTTTAAAGTATTCACCATAAGCTTTAGTAAATCTTAAATTTTTGTTTTCGCCAATAGAGCAGGCAGAACATTTTGTAGGAAAGAACTAAAGAAATGTCTCTGAAAAATATAAAAATGTTATTCCATTCATACACGTTTTTTATTAATGTGAAATTTTAGCTAAATTAATCATCACAAAAGTTTGTTATGAAAATAAATTTGATATTCATATAGATTTAATCAGAAAATTAATAAAAAAAAAAAATCTAGTCTTGTTTTTATTCTCAAAACTGAAGTCGTTAGTTGAGCTTAAAATAATGTGTTGGGATACTAGCCGATTACCATTATTAAGTTTCTCCATAAGCGATTCTCGCTATTGTTATTGATGATTATTAGAACACACTCGATCAATTGTTCTTACATAAAATTGCATGTCTGGTTCTTCCGAGCCGCAAAAATGTAAAGAAAACTGAATTAGTTCTCAACGACCGGAAGGTGTTCCAGCATCCTCAATAACCATTTCGTATCTCTTCCCTACAAGTCTACCGTCAAGAGATAGTGAACAGCGGCTGATAATGAAGAGAATATCGTGATAAGCACTATATTTAGCTCGACGCCCCCGATTTTAATGTCTTTGGCGATAAGTGAATTGTAGTTTTTAAGACTCTAAGAAAAGGTATCAAAGTGAAGCTACCGAACATGTTGAGTTCACTGATTTTCTTCAGAGCTGGTCTTCTGAGAACATGCTATTTGTTTCCGGAGCTGAAGCTTTTACCCGGATCTAGAGGGTGAAGTTTATCATAAGTGTCTTTGAAGAGAGCTCAATACTCGTATGCAGAAGATAAACAGGACACATTAATATTTTAATGCTATTGAAAAACTTATTGAGTTATTTTGACAGCATAAACATGTAGTTGGGTTATAAGTATTTTTTTCATGTTAAAAAAATATATGCTAAATTAACTTATTAATACTTTTTTTTAAAACGAATTAAGAAAATAAAATGAATGCAATATGACAAATTTCTCAGTTATAAAATAGAATTAATAGGGGGATTCATGAGATGTGTATCTATTAACGTTTTCTATATGTTTTTTGAATGTTAACTTACAAAATTGGAAGAAACTTGATTGGTTTTAATTTAAATTGATTTAATAATGATTTTTAGGATATTATGATTTTAAAGTGATTTTTTTTTTAAATTTATATAATGGTTAATAAATTTTTAAATTTTTCAAATATTCCTATTATGTTTTTGAATTGTGATAAATTTATATAATTATCCATAAAGTTGTCAAAACTATCTTTTTTTCAATATTTGCTATTTTTTCATTTTTACGTTAACATATTATTGAACCATAATAACATTTATTTTGCCACATTGTACCACAAAGAAATAACTGTAAATTACTTAAAAACATATTACGAAAGAAGTAAACAATAAGTTTTAGATACATACGAAACACGAAATTAAAAGGGAAACAGATAAAACTGCGTGTTTGGTTGCAGTTTTCGGGAAGTTAAGTTCCAGTAACGAGCATTTAAAATTGTACATTCAGAATTTATTTTACGATAAGATAACTGATATATGGATCGGCATTTAAAGTACTTATATTTTGTATTAACATTGAATTTTCTGTTCAGGAACAATCAAAAAAACATACATACATTTTTTTTAAGTGATTAAAAGAAATTTGAATGCATGCTAATAAATATACTTCCTCACAAATGTAATTGATTGAAAATTATAAAACTGAGCATGTTTGAGCTCAGTTTTATAATATCCAAACTGAGCGCATGATTAAATGATTTAATTTTCAGTTTTATTCAAATTATTATGTGCATTGTTTTACTAACAAAAATGATGAAAAAAAAATTGTTGCTTTTTTTTTTCTTTCATGTTTGTTTCGTGAAGCAGTGATTATGAATCTTATGAAATATTCTTGTTTTATGTGAAATAATAAATTGTTGTTTATAATCTCGGGACCGTTTTGCAGAGCTAGACAAATCCCCATGAATCCGAAAATATCTAAAAAGTCTAAAAACTTGAGGATCCCGAAGGACTTCGTTTCGGCAAAACCCATGTAAACCAAAATGCATGCAGGGGATGACGGATCAGCTGAACACCAGTGGCATTCGGTATATTTTTAAAATAATAAGTAGATCACTCCTGCAATGAAAATTAATTATAACTATTTTCTTGCGAACCATAATGCGTTATTTGCAATTTTAAGTTTTCAACTCATTTTCTGGAATATGATTTTCAACATGATCAAATACCGACTCTTAAATTATTTAATAAAAATTCACTTTTGCTTATGTTTTAGGAAGTTTTACTGAAAAATACGCGTACATTCTTTCTGTAATAAAGAAATAATGACTGCTGCAATATATTGAACATTCTCCTGCTTGAAGTATCGGTGAAAAAAAAAAAATGAAAATAATATGGTTGCGAAAAAGCTTTGATCATTAATCGGGCTGGCAGCCAAATGGTTAGAGCTTTGACATTTGGTTCATATGTTCGTGGATTCGATTATTAGCTCGGAGGCGCATGTTTGTAGTGATTTGGACTTTACTTTAAACTGTAGGTCCCATTCTAATTAGCCCTTGTATGCAAAAAATGACCTTTAAGCGATAAACGTAATCACATCCAACAATTGTGTCTTAATGGAATACGAATATACAAATTTAATGCGTTTTTTTAACAATATTTGAATCGTCTTTCTAAATATTTGATTATGCATGTACGTATATACATATATACATACTATACATATATTCCCTGCGGTTTTTCCGCCCGAATTTTTTCACAGAATGCAAATGTGAGACCGCCATCTTAAATAAAAGATGGTGGTTTCTCGGTAACTTGAAATAACTGTCTTATCTGGAAATTAGCTATCGTAATTGCTCTTTACATTAATTATTGATTATAGCTCTTGTAGTTTCTTTAAATCATAGTTAAATACTGATTTGAATTTCCTTTAAAGTTTCTCCGAGGTTGTAGCCGAATATTTAAGCGCTGTAATCTTGTTACACAGTTTGTTGATTCGATTTCCACTTCGACTTAAATGTTTATGATGGTTCGAGATTTACTTTAATCTAAGTATACATTTCCCCCTGGTAAAACTTGAACTAAATAAGCTATACGTTAAGTGTCAACTATTAAATTCGTTGAATTAGTTATAAAACGATTTATATGTAATTTAGGTTATGCCATAAATTAAGTTAGATGCAAAAATTTAATTCACACCTTTTTTTCTCCCGAATTAAGTTTTTGCATGCAACCTTCAATTGATGGTTATAACTGTAAAAGGAAAATTGTCTCTCATAAAATACATTAGCAAACTGAATTCTTTTTGTGGTTGCGGTTTTTAGAATTTCAATTGAAATCAGCCGTTTTTATTACTGAAAACCACATCTTTGTCATTTAAATAGCTAATGTTAAGCGATGGACATCTAAAAATCTAATATATTTTATTGAATGTGATTATAAGAATTTTATTCCAAACAATGTTAGTATTTAATATTCTATTTCTATAAAAAATTATTTAAGAGAATTTGTTGCTTATTGATAAATGTGATCAACTTCAAAAATATTAGTGTTGTACAAGATATTTTCTTATTGGTATAATAGTGTTTTTGGTATGGGATGAAAAATGAGTCGGCAAATAACCATAACATTTGTATAGTATTTTATCATTTATTAAATCTATTTAAAGTAAATAAAATAATAATAAATTCAACAGAATAGTAAAAGTAATTTCTAGACAGTAATCAAAGCGGTAGAATTTCTTTCTTGTAAAAGAGAAAGTTAAATTATTAAAAAACAAAATTTTTTTTCTTTTAAATTAATTCTTTAAAAAATAATAAATTTTAATAATTTAAAAGTAGTAAATTGGCATTAGATTGAAATCTTAAGGCATGCTGAGATTTCTTACAAGTTCTTTTTTTAATTTTTAGTATGAAACTCCTCAGTAAAGATATTGTGTTTTCAAAATTCAAACTTTATTTCTGTTGTAAATGTATTGCGTAGAAAAGTATTAACGTTGTCTACACTTGAGCTTTTTAGCAAACTGACCAAATTTATAATTTAAACAACATTTATTGAAATAGGTTACTAAGAAATCATTTTAATGTGCTTTCATGAGAAAATATTAAACTTTGTTTGGGTCACCCCTCAAAAAAAAAAAAAAAAAAAAAGGCAATTTTAAAAAACGTGAAAAAAGTCAATAAAATCTGACTCAACATGTTAAAATCTAGAACTTAAATATTTGAAATGCTTATTGCTTACATTTTGCTTTTATACTTCTATTTATTATTATCGTACTATTGTTGCTGTTTTAAATTAAAAGAAATCTTGTGTCTCCTGATTGTTAGTTAAAATTTTTTTCTAAGTTTTCTTTTGATTTGATAGCCGATGATTATTCTTTTTAATCCTTTGGATACATTAGGTAATGAGCCTCGTCATCTGCTATTTTCAATACAATACAATCTTCAAAAAATTCAGTACTCAAAGGGTTAACCTATTTTAATAGTCCTAAATTTTTAAAGATTTTAAATTTGTCCAATTACACATCGTAATTAATCGATTTTATATTTATACTGTCGTGCAAAAATTAATTTTTAAACATTTTGTATAAATTTTAATTTTTTCTTAGATTTTTAAAAAATAATTTTTTTTTTAATTCTTTATATTCGGAGCAATTTGCTCGTTTTTTAATCTTGCTACTATGCTGAGAACTTTATATCAAATTGTGCAGCCTTACTCTCCTCGATTGTTAAAAAATACGAATTTTTTAAAGAATGTGTATACACTTAAAATTATCAAGTATTTTTCAGCACTCGTTTTGTAAGTAGAATCATCAAACTCAGTTTTGTTGTACATGAAATAGAGAACGAAAATAATTTTCTGTTTATTTGTTTAATGGTCTATTATGATTCAACTTGACAATTTGTTTGCGACTGAAGAGATAAATCTGCGAGATCAATGCGTTGTTGAAGAATCGTTATCCCTGTCTGATAAATGAGATTTATTCTTTATTTTTCTAACTGCTAGTGTCGCAATATAAAACTTTACAGCCACGGAAAGTTTATATATATAATCACACGTTACTAAATTGTAGAGATTAACTCATAGATAATTACTAATTTTAATATTTTTCTGCTGTTTTGTTTATCATATCGTAACATGATTGGCGTTTATTGAAAACAACATATTAACATATAATCAAATGATACATAAAAATTGTCTTAGTGTAAGTAAAAACCATAATTATATAATATTTTCTTGCAAATAGAGCTTGTGTGGTATTAAATAACATGTTTATTTTTTTTCCTATTCCGATATTTCTTGAGGTGCTTTTTACCTTGAAACCATTTAGATTCTTTCTCTTGAATGCATTGATTGACTTTGAACAGTAAAGATATATATTTATTGGATATTTTAAAGTTTGCTGTATAAATTTTTGATGACATTTTAAAAGCATTTCCTATTGATTGATTTGGTTTCAGTTAGTTATTGGTTAATATAACAATTTTAAGAAAATGAAATTTATAATATTATAATGGCTAATTATTTTATTTATTACACGATATTACTTGACTTATACTTTTGCATTCCATAATTTATAATTATTTCTATTTACTGTTACAAATCTTATCCACGACCATTCAATTTATGTATTATTTTTATGTAATCGTCATTTAAATAATTTAATCCAATATTTCTCACAAGTGATTTTTCGAAACACTTAACACATGAGTAATTTAAAATAAATAAGTATCATTAATGTTCGTTGCTGAATGATTAGTGTTGTAATAACAGTTCCTAATTGGTTCTTCGTGTGTGGGGAAAAATATTTATCAATCATTAAATAAATCAAACCAATTCCGACGCTTAGTTCTTTTTATGCATGATTAGCACTCTAGTCTTCAATTCAATTGCTTCTGCCTCGACTCCCACTGCGGGAATAAATGTAAAGCTTTTCTGAATCGACTTTGAGCAATGGATGGGCCAGTTAGCGCGTGTAGCGCATAGAGCAATTAAAGTGGTTTTTTTTTTTTTTTTGTTACGTAACCATATTACTAAATCACTCTAAAAATTGAGAAATTTTTTATCAATTAAAAAAAAACACCTATATAAATATTTTTGTAAAAATACTTTTGAAACTATTTTTGCTTTAAATATACTATGCGAAAAATTTGTACATGGAATTCAGAAATTTTTGTATTTGAATTTGGCTATACCCATTCACAATAAACACACTCATATTACCTTCGTAACCTGATTTCCCTTCTTTCTCGTTTAACGTTGAATGTTTAACCACACTAAATTATTTCCAGCATATAAATGGCGGCTGACACATTGGCATCTATTCAAGGAAGGACAACTGGTTCGTCACGATTGTCACGAGTACTTTTACTGGAGGAAGAAATTAAATTCTGTTCTGGCTCCTTAATGATCCCGCACCAAAAAATTAAAAAGATATCAGATTCAATTTTCATTGCTTTGTATTAGTGTCACGTCAACTTCCCTGTGACAGTTAAAAATTTTTTTCTTCATATTTTACCGGTATGTTTGCAATTATATTTTCGAATAAGTAGACATTGAGAAAGCTGTCAACTGGGTGCCAAGTTTTTATTTATTATTTTTTTTTATTAACATCTCTTTTGTTCAAATAATAACATTTAAATAAGCATGTACGTTTTCCACGTAGAACTTAATTTTTTTGAAGTGGTGTGTAATAAATGTTTTTTTAAAAGAAAATTTACATTTATTTCTCTATTCGCAAAAGATGACAAATCATACGAAATAGAACAAATTTCGCATGAGTGCTTATATTTATTTATTTTTTGATACTGTGTGTTGAAAAATTTAATATTACTGAAATGAGTTTCATATAAACAGATTATGTACACTGTCAGAAATTAATTTTAGATAAAATTAAACCTTGTCTACCAATCATTTATGAAACTAAGACATCTTAGTCACATAAATGATTTTATTCAAAACCAGGATTAGATTATTTGCATAACAAACATCAAAAACTGGTTTAAATCGTTGAACATTTTCAACTACTAGCCAAGTTTTTAATACTAAATGATGAATGAAATAAGTAAGAAAGTTATTTATAATGCAAGAAAGAAGAGTTAGAAACTTACCACACTCACACTTAATATAAATTACATATTGTGTTGCTTTAATCATCTGCTTGTTATAATTTTATTTTTTTAACTTAAAAACTAGTACAAAAATATAAATTTCTTATATTTTGAGATGCATAATTTTCAGAATAAAATGTATTCAAAGATTATAATTTATTTGTATAACTGTGTAAATCTTATTTTAATATTTACATAAAAGCTATTAAATTTTATATGTATCAGACTTTTATTTTTCATACACTTACATAGTTAATATAAATTTTAACATTTTAGAAATAATCTCATTTGTTTCATCTGGAATTTTCTTTTTTATTATTTTAGTTTTTTATTGATTTTTGAAAGAATGTTTCTGGTTATTGAATTTTGACACAGCGATTTAAACTTGATTGACCATTTAAAGACTTGCTTATTACGATCAGAGAAAGTATTTAGGATCAGTTACACTAATTTGATCCTGTTGCATGAGGATGAATCTATTATTATAATCCAACGAATTATACGGGTTCTAATCATGTATTACTTAAAAGTACCAGAAGAAAGATATTGAATAAATTGTTTGATAAATATAGTTTATTAAAGTATAAAGACTTTCTCTAATGAGATGTTTTGTTCTAAATTTCCTGTGCACTTATGGAATTTCTGAATTTTAAGGAATTTTCTCAGCATTCTAGTCTAACATTGGTTTTTGTGTGGTTGAAAAATTACATACAGTCTCAATGCTTAGGAAGATTTTCGTATTTTTTCGTAGTTTGACAATACATGGCATGTGGACCACCAATGCGGTTTTCCTCTCTCGAGATGTGTATGTTCCTAAGTGGTAGCTGAGTAATTATTCTGGCTTTCAGTTAAATAGTTCGTGGATTAGACTCCCACTTTCAGTATGAGTGTTTGAAGCAGTTTAGAATTCACTTTAAATTATAGTTCCCAGTTGAATTATTCCTCGTATACAAAAAGAAGCTGAAGAAATACAACGAAATGTGTAGATCTAGATCATTATCTCCAAAGTGGTAAACTTCGAAGTAGGATGACATTGAGGATTGCTTTAAGATCGATAGTAAAATTTAGTAAAAATCAAAAACTGTGTGTGTTTAATGATTTTAAATTATATTTCAATGCATTTAATATAAATTCGTTTATTGGCACTGCGTAACCAGGCTGCTGAGAAATGTCTGTCACTAGAGAAGTTTCTTCTATCGTGTAAAACCATCTTAAGTGTTAATTCGAAAACATAATATTTAATTTTATACCGAGGTTTGGATATATTGAGAGTATTGGTAGCTGAGATGCTCATGTAAAGTTAAAATTGGTTTCCCTCATGGTATGTCTTAATGAGATAAAAAAATTGATGGGAGAACATTGAGGTAATTTATATCTAAAACCCATAAATTATTGAAAAAATTTATTAGCAATAACCATTAAGGTCTAGAAGCTTGTAAGATTTCGAAAGTATTTAAGGTATTTATTGGCAAAATATCTTGGTTGATTTTGATCTACTAGCGCCTGCCATAAAATAGTTTTATATAGTTTCCATTGATTCTATGAAAGTTAAGTGAATGTTTGTGGGCTTCTTTTATAGGCATCATTATCATTACACAATTTTAATTCCGAAGGAAAATTTTTTTTCGTGGGATTCTCATAGTCACCAATAGGTAATTGTTAACTTCAGAACTAAATCAATACGAATACATTTTTTTTGTCAACTAAAATTATTTGTGTCTTATTATATTTGCTTAAACGTTCAGAAAAAAACTTGCATTTTTGAAAATCTTTTTTTATAATTTTTGTACAAGCATCATGATTTTTATTCATTTAAAATTGCTCGATATTTTAAATATTTTTGAATGAAAATTAGGTTATAAGATTTCGAAAATTCGCAAACGTGTTTTCCCCGAAATTTTATGTTACCAAATATTGTCTTTTTTATTTCAAAGTAAAATAACCATGAAGGAATTTTCCAAAAATTGTGCACAACCATAAAGGCTAAATAAAACTAGGAAACTGGGAACTTTAAAAATTAAATTCTATAAATGCATTTATATAGAACTTATGTTATTTTTCTTCTTTAGACCGATGCCAAATTAAAATTCGAAAATAGTGTACCATTAGTGTAAGTACATATTCAATTTAAATGCAGAATATAAAAAGTTTTATATTTGTTTGCGTAAAAAATGAGAACATATTTATTTTGTGTTTCAAGAACTCATATTTATAAAGTACTTCTCTGAATTACCCAAAATTGTTTTCTGCAGTACATTCGAACCTCTTTTTTGTACGGAAAATTAATGTGAATTTATGCAATGTATTTTATTGGATTGTTCTGTTAATTTAAATGTAACAATTTCGATATACACGTCATTCATTATAAATGTCCGATTACAAAACCAAATTTTTACTGAGATTACAACTCAAACTTTTTAAGTACTTAATGCAGTGATGCATAGTAATTCGTCTATTGTCATTTTAACTTTATTTCGACTACGGACATTTCACCATTAGTGATAAAACTGTTGCACATTAAAGTGCTTTACATGTTTCTCGTTCACTTTTAAAGTAGGCTGAAGTAATTTATGACTCTATTGTTAATTTTAAAAAGCATTTTTCTGTCAGACTGTTTATCTCTTCTTAGAAATATCTTTCGGAAGAAGTTTAAAATATTATATTGTGGTACTAAAAACTGGGAAATAAAGATATTGTAAAATTATTAAGAATTTTTTTGCATGGTAGTTTTAAAAAATATTTCATAATTAGTTGATGGAAATTTATATTCACGTTTGCTAGCTAAAAAACAAAGTATGCTGGAGGCGTGAAATGGTAATAGAATCCCTTCAAGAAAAATAGTAATTTTCTTATGTTTTGTGTGAAAAACTAGTTATATTTTATTGTATGTTCATTTGATTATAAGTCACAATAAAATTAACTTCATCTGAAAAATAGATTGCGATGCACCGATCGAGCAAAAAAATTGACGTTTGTGTGGTGAACATGAAGAAAAAACTCATGAATTTACTTCTATTTTATTATTCTATCTTTTAAGAATAAAATTCTGAATTCAGAATTACACGCTTTTTGATTATATTTAGTTACTTTGGTTAGAATAATTTTTATCTCTCAAAGGAATCTAAAGTTGAAAGTCATTGATTATGTTATGTAAATTGCACCTTTTTTTTTATCAGAATTTAAAATCAGTATTGAAAACATACATTGTTTATTGATTTAGCATACAAATTATTGTCTGTTTGAATAACGAGTTCTAAAGAGATTATTCGATGGTCACTCGTATAGCACGCAACTTCATCATCTTGACAGACCTATGCAGGGCTCGTTTGCATTAAAACGGACTTCAACATCCATCTTGGTATGATCCATAGATATCTATAATTAATATGTTTGCTTAATCTAGGGAATTGGTCACAAGTCCAACGATTTTTCAACAGCTTTTTTCATCACATAGCTGTCAGTATTTCTTTTACACGTCTGTATTCGCGAATGGCTCTAAAAGTGCAGGACATAATGGTTGTGGCATTTTCTTCATTACAAGTTACATCTACAACCTCTATACGTCCTGCTCCGTATTTACTGCTGAAGCTAGGCCAATACACCAGGTCTTTCAACTCGTAAATACAGAAAATTATCATAAAATTTCCTTATATATTGACAGTTTGAGTATCATCGAAGCATTGAAATATTCGAATACTTATTATCATCCTGTTGTGTCCAAAATTTTCCAAACAGTAGATTCCCTTGCTGGCAAGGAATATGATATCAAATTCTGTTGGATCCTAAGTCACGTTGGTCTTGATGGCAATGATAAGACTGATGCAGCTGTTAAATCTGCATCGACTATACTTCATCCATCTGTTCCTCTTATAGACACGAGAAAGATTGTTAAAAAATTTGTTTATTCACACTATATGTAGGTCTCCAACAAATTGTGTGCTATCGTCCCATACGTTATTCCATCATTAGTTTTACTGTTACTAAGTGTTGATGTCCGTTTGACACGTCTTCGTATCAGACACAAACGTTTCGCACACTGACATTTGTTTTTAAATGAACTAAATCCAGGGTGTGAAACATGTGATGAACCATTTACTATTCATCATATTTTAATTTATGTTGCCTTTTTAACAACCTTTCTCATGTTTTTAAATCGTTTGGACTTTTTTAATACTGATATTTGAATTTTGTATAATTTGGTAAAGGAGCCCAGAATTTTTTTTTAAATTTTTTTTTTTTTGGGGGGGGGGGGGGGTTTTATTCAATTTACTTAAATTTTATGATTTGTATTTTGTAAATTTTGATTTCATTTTCTTTTTATCATTTATAAATATTTAGATTTTAATTGAACTATATACATTTATTTTTGTATTTTAAATTTCTAACTTTGAGCTTGGGTTTTGCAAAAGGATGTCTTTAAAATTCAAATTTTGTTGCAGCTTGTCCTTTTAGACCTTGCGCCACAAAACTCAACCAACGAGGCTATTTCTGGCTTGTATTGATAATTCGGCCATAATGCTTAAATTGGCTAAACATTATTCACTTACTTTTATATTATGACTGATAAGTTTAGTTTCATCAGTCTTCCTTAAATATCAAAGCAATTTATTTCTATTTCTATATCTATATTTGAAAAGAAGACCGAACCATGTAAATAAAGCGTGATAAAATAGTTCACCCTCCACGACTTCACCATTCGAAAATTTTTCTTCGCAACACAGGTTAACAATTTGGATTTCTCTGAATATTAAATTCTTATTTAGAGTGCATTATTTCACCCTTATATTTTTCCACTTTGTCTTTAAATGTAGTTACATTAGAAGGATTATATATATAATAGATTAACTATGTTAGAAATCAAACTGTTGTAAATGTAACGTGAATACCTTTTTAGCTAATATTTCAAAAGATGTCACTTTTTCTATTGGAAATTGTAGTCAATGCCTAGATATGTTAGCGTTTTTCTGTCTGTTAGGCACCACTTATTCCAAAACAAATACTGTGTGGTAATAAAAATGTAAGAAAAATAATGTGAAGATGATAAACATTTCTTCACCGATCTTTAATTGTTATGATGTATAATGCTGGTTCCAGTATTGTCTCGTCATTTTACCTGGTTGTCGATTTGAATGATTAGTATTTTGGGTTTCAGTTCAAGAATTCCTGGGTTGGACTCATACCCCAGGTGTGAATGTTTGTAATGATTTGGAATTCACTTTTAATTGTTAGCCATTGAATTAGCTCTTGTGTACTGAAAGTGATTGTAGAACGCCGGACAAACGAAACATCTCAAACGTATTCATACAAAATTATGAGATGATTATGTTTTATGTACTTCAACCTGTGTTTATGCAGAATTAGGCAGCTGATAATACAGTGAAACCTATTCATTGCGTCATAAAAATAAATGGAATCCTTGTGTTTTTTTTTTTTTTTTCTAAAAATGTTTTCGTTTTAAAGTTCAAATGCTTAAAATTCCATGAAGTTTGTAGATTTTACAAAATGTTAGAAACATAAAAAATATATATATCAATGTATATATTATACAATAAAATATACAAATTTAATGTTTATGAGGTTAATTTTTATTTATATACATATTTTTTAAGTTTTTAAATACTACAAAAATACAGAATCCTTTAACTCTAATATACTGTATCATTTGCGAAAACAAATGTTTTAATACTACGGGGGCATTAAAAAGTGCCATAACATTTAAAGAAATATACATAATAAGAAGAGTTAGCGGCTATATTAAACATTCGTCACACCAGTCATGCGTTTCTAAGCGAAAAGAAGAAACAACGCGATGTGACGTTCACATAAACGAATTGCTGCATTTGCTTCCTGCGTCGTTTTTGCCCGTTGGTGATCAGCTAATATTTCCGTAGATTCAAATTTCCAATTACATTTCAAGCGAAACCATTTTTCAATATGTGTGCCACCCGGAGGAGGTTGGTCGCCCTTGATCTCTTCGTTCCTGATGAGTACGGAAACTACAGCTAGTTCCAAATCGTGGCATCCTCCAGGAAGAACTCAAATGTTCTTCGGAAATGAAAGGCGATGTTCTGTATTGTTCTCTGATTAGCTCTACCTTTACCTTCTTTAAAATAAAATGAAAGTAATGACAACTAATATTTTTCGTCGTGGGAGGTAGCTTGATGTCCATTGTGCTTTTAGATGATAAATTTTGAGACTGGAAGGAGAGAATGTTTATCTAATCTTAATTTTGGCTGTTAGTGTGTCAATCATTTGGATATGAATTTCTTTAAAGATAAATTATTCAAATCTAAGGATATTCTAATTGAGGTAAGATGTAGCGAAAATATGTTCTAGAAGAGTATAGTTTCTTTTATTAATGATTGAACTTAATTTTTAATTTACTCTTATTAACTAAATATGTAATCAGTTCCTTCTTCATATATTTTATTTTTTGTATACTATATTTTTAGATTTTTTTGTCGAAAAACATGTTTATATGGAGATAATTTTTATTCATTCAAAATACTCGACTAATCTACGTCCTAACTAACAACTGGTTGTTTAGGCGTACATTATTTAGTTGAAATGAGTATTTAACACTAAACATACTGGGGATTTTTTTTATTCGGCAAAATTAATGGGAAAATGGGTCAAATGACCCCTTTCGGTAGTTTTAGTGTTAAAAAATATTACGTGTTGTATTTAAAAAATAGTACGTAACGTTGGCAGTTATTAAAGAAAGAGTTTTTAAATAATATATCCAATTCTAAAGATGCAATTCAAAGATTATAAAAAATTCGTGTCAAGCAAAATGATATCATCCCTAAAAAGTCCTTAGTAAAACTATTAAATCGTGTTGAAAATAGATGTGGATAGATGCAGAGTTTTCTGGTATCTGAATACGAAATCTAAAATGGTATCTGAATAAGAAATTTCAAATATTTAATTTTTTCAGCATTTATGAAATTTAAGAATACAGAAATCTGAATTTTTCATCTTTATTAATAAAATCTACGAAAGCGTAAATGATTTAAAAGTGTTGAGGGCAATGCTTTTGAAATCGCTGAATCACCTGATTAGTAATGAAATAAATAGCAATGCAGTTTTTATTGTGAAATTGTTTGGATGAGCAAATCATTACACGCTGTTAAAATTAATGAATTAAATGACGAGTTACGCGCACACTTCTATCTATCTATCTATATATATATATATATATATATATATATATTGCATTTATATTTAGCTCTATCTTAATTTTGTGAAAACAAAAAATTTATTTTATCTATTAAGAACAGGAAAGGAATGCTAGCAAAAGTAACGTTACGATATTTTTATTGTATACTGATCGTTCAATTGCGAAAAAATATATTGGAGTAATCATGCTGATTTCCCAAGTATGCGTATAAATAACGTGTGTAATGTAAACAAAATTGAGGATTGGATGTTAATCCATGCGCTCATTTCCTCCTGGATGCGCATTTGATTGTAGTTGCGGAAGTTTTTGGCATTTTCGTAAGAATCAAAAATTTCAGAATATCAAGAATCCCGTACCTAGTTGCAAGACAACAAATTTGAAATCAATTTTTAAATTTGTTGTCTTGCAACAATGTACGGGATTCTTGATATTCTGAAATCAAGAATCAAAATTTGTACCCAAAAATTTCAATTAAAATGTTGATTTAGATTTAAAAACTGCTTTAATGTTTGATTGGCTATTAAATTTTTATTTTAATGCTTTGCCTATTCATAAGTATCTCAAATTTTGTACTACTCTTTTTTTCTTAACGATGAAGTATTTAGACTTAGTTGAAAAAGAAATATACATATATACAGATCCTTATTTACTACATTTTATAAACTACCGGTGTTATATAAATGTCCTAAATTTTTTTTTTTTATTCTTTATTTAAGTGTTCCTTATCCTAGCTATTTTGCTTATTTTTTTATATGAAAAATACTTAATGATTTTAAATCAAATGTCCTTGTTAAATTAGCTCTAATGTGGGAAAAAGTTATCGTAAAGCGATGAACAAATCAATTTTGACTTAAATGGGGTAGATTTCTTTGATTTTAAAATTAAATTTCATTCGTTTTTAATTTAGCTTAATTGCGTTTGCCTTAAAATTATTGGTTTAGATTCATTTAAATAAACATTTTAAAGAACTACAGTGACCATAAGTATTAGAAACATTTATTGTCAATCATATCAATTCTTGAAGTTTCATTTTGTTGAAATTGTTACTCAGAATTTTTTATGTAAATCTTTTCAGATTGAATATTCATAAAAAGAATTGAAACTGATTTAATAGTAAATCGACTATAATTTGAGCATTTATAATTCGGACGCCTACCTATTTTTTTTTTAAACTAGATTAATATTCTTCAAAGAAAAAAACCGATGTACATTTTAAACTTTTGTAAATTCAAAAATTTTATGGATTTTCATTATATATAGTTGGTAATTTTTAAACAATGTGATCAATTATATGCAGCAGCAAGAATATTTAAAATTTTATCTGTAAAATATAATATTTCACGCACGCGCGTAACCTTAAAACTGGAGCATAATTTCACAACTCTCTTTTTAATGTATAAATTTGTAAAATTAAAATCATTGAGAATAGATATCGGTATGGATCAAATCTTTATTTATTTATTTTTGTGATTAAACTACTAAGTCATTTTAAGAATTAAACAGGATACATTTTCAGAGGTTTTCTTTCTGTATAGCTAAGTGTTTTATGAAAAAACTCTTTCATTTGTAGAAAGTATTTGATTTCTTAAGTACAAGTAGTAACTTTGTATTTTTTTCTTTTATTTGAATTTTTTTATTTATATTTTATTTGTATCGTTTTACTTTTGTTAATTTTGAAAATTTGTTTAAAATTTTAAAATTTAAACTTGACTGAATATGCGTGAAATGTGGGTGAAAACAGGGTATGTTATTTACATATTGTTTGTCGACGCAAGTCAAATAGGCCTTGCGCCACAAAATCCAACCACCACCAACAACAGCGAGTCAAATAAGCACTGCCTAGTGTCTGTCAATTTGTCGGCCATTTAATTTTAAAAAAGTATTCACACCGGAAAATAATAAAGACAAATTTTCAATTGCCATAATCTTCATATAGTATTATATACAATAAACGATAACTACTTTATTTAGTTAGTTTTTAACTTCTTAGAAAAAATTTAAACCAAAGGGTTTATTTTTTTATAATTTTTCTAACAGTAATGTTTGTTATAACACGCAGCATAATTTCATAGCTATATATACTCAAGACATCTTAAATGTATAATATTCTTTATTTAACAATGTAATATTGCATGCACTTTTTCATTGATAAATGAAGAAAAAAATAAATAAAGTCAAATTTTTTTATTCATCTTGGCCCTAACATGACTTTCACTCAAAGACACGTTTATACATCCCAAAAGTATGTTTATTAATTACGATACATCTTAAATACCATTCCAAACCCTATAACAGTATTGTATGCATTTATCGAAATTAGTATGTCCAATGAACTCTTATGTAATAAATACCATTACAATCGAAATGGAAAATTAATGCAGTATAAAATTACTTTAATTTCCTCCTTATTCATATTAGAAATTTCTTTATGTAGATTTTCTATTGGAATTTTTGTTAATGAATTCCGAAAATTAGTTCGAGAACTGCTTGTAACAAATCGGATATTTAGTAATCAGAAATTCGAAATGTGAATTTATGTGATGAATGGATTAATACTGAAATAACTCAAATGTAGACAGTGCCAAATCATTTTCTAAATTTCATGATTCTAAAACCATGCTCATACGTCATTGTAAAACAATGAAACAATTGGAATATGTGCCACCAGGATTTGAAAAGCATTGAAAAACCGTAATGATTACCACCACGAGCTTCTCTTTTCTCGAATCAGATAAGACAATGTTGGAGGTCGATAAGACTTGACCTGGATTGTGGGATCGCTTAAAAATAAAATAAATAATATGAAAAATGGGAGAGGCTATTTGTAAACACTTGATTTGTGTTGTATGGCTCGAAAAAACTTTTAAGTAACGATTAGAGGAGTTCCCATTCACTAATTGTGTTTCAAGAGATAAGGGTACGAAGATTGCAAAGAGAAGAGATATAAATCGCTTCACGTGGAGTCGGCGCTCCATTTTCTTTTTCATTTGAAAGAATAATCGGTAATGAATTGCCATGACTTTTTAAGTCAACGGGATTAAGGAATAGTTCTAGGGATGGAACCTGTCAAGCATCAATTAAAGTGGCGCTGGCCTCTAGACCCTGAAAGATGTGTTTACACAGCCGCGTTAAGTCACCTTGAAAGGCCGTACCTTGTAAAGTCTTTCTCCATGCCCAGAAGAAATAAATATTTTTATTTGAATATTTTCCCGAGAGTATTTAGTTTTGTGGAGAGTCCTTGAATAGGTGTACATTGGGTTGTTTGCCAATTTTTTCACGATTGGAATCGTAGTCTAAACCTATCCAATTGTGATTGCTCAATTGAGATGAAATAATCGCCGATAATTCCTGAAGCAGTTACAAGTTATTTGTTTGAAATAAAACTAAGAAAAAAATCAAATGAATATATTTTTTATTGGAAAAAAAATTTCTTGAAACAAAAAAATATTAAAAATACTTTTCTGGAGGTTGAACATAGAATTTTTAAAAATTTCATTATATCATACTTGTTTTACTCCATTATGTTATGCATCTCTGTGAAAAGAAGTAATTTCTAACCATATTTTTAACTAAGCTCTGTTGAAAGTTATTTATTACAAAGTATGCTATCATTTTTTAACTTATTATTTATCATTTGCTTATTGAAAATATTGCTCGTATATATAAATATGTAAGTACTATAAGTGCAACTTTATTTAAAGCAAAAAGATACCCCAGTTCAAATTTTATGTTTGAAATTTAAAAATATCTGAAAATTTTTTTCCAGATTTATTTTTAACCTATGTGCATTAAAAATGTACATTTAATTATGTACATTTTTAATAATTTTAGTCTTATATATGAAATGTGGAATATTGTACTCTTTTTCCTTGTATTAAGCAAAAACTTTACTTACATCAAGATATTATTTTCTCACGCGAGAATTGTTAAGTGAATGTAATTATGGTATATTTATCTATAGGAAGGGAATATTATTTAAGTTGTGTTAAATAAATTTTATGGATAACATTATAAATTTTATAGATGTCAATATATTATAGAATTTATGGTTTCTTGTCCCTTGTACCTGAGAGATGTCGAATGATGTCACGAACAATGTCTAGATGATTTTAAAAGCCTTTAATGAGGATTTTAAAATAGATAATAAAGAAACTTTTTTTTTCAATTATTGCTACCGTATTTATACGCTTCTATGTAAATTTTTTTAGAGAATATTTCATTGGGGTCTTTGAATAATGTTTTTGTTCCACAGTAAAAAGATGGATATTTCAATCACTTCAGTTGTCAAAATTTATATCTTGAGATACAAAATAGAAACAGAAAACGTATAATATGAGTATTCTGAGCTATATGCACAGAAAAATACAAAGGGTTTTTTTTTTTTTTTTTTTTTTTTTTTTTATAAATGAAAGATTTTGAGTTTTTGTGTTTTTAAAAATTTATATTTTTTATAATTTCCATCTGTTTATCATTCAAGTATGAGTCATCACACTCAGTTTTGTAGCTTGTTTTTAGTCAAGAAATTTAAATTAATAAGACTAAATTAGTAGAGATGTGAAAATTACATTTTTAACTAAACTGAACAATTTTAATTAAATTTAATTTTGTTTATATTTCCATTTTTAAACATGAACTTTAATTTATTATTTGCAAATTTAAAAAGTTGCACTTGCTATCTAATGCATAAGTACAGTCCAGTCACATTGATGTGACCACTTGTCAAAGCTAGAACCTTTCGCAGAGCAGACTGCTGCGAGATGTGCAGAAAAGAAGTCGTCTAAGTGTTCACTGAGATGTTGAGACATGCCGACTCTAATGCAGTAGCCAGCTGCGTTAGATTAAGCAGGCGAGGATTCGAACAACCCGATCAAGATGGTCCCTCATATTCTCAATTGAGTTTAAGTGTGGTGAATTTGCTGGCCAGAGGAGAATGCTAAACTCATCCAGCTGCTTTTCGAACCACGCACGTTTAATGCCACCTGTATGACATTGTATTCTACCTCGCATCTTTCTGCTGGTAGATGCCCATCATCCTGATTAAAAACAATTCTCATATAGGGATGGACATGATCCGCAAGGATGGGTGCTGACTTGTATTAATCCATCGTATTTTCCTCAACGATGAGTGAAAGAGAATGCCAGAAAAATATTCCCCAGACCATAATGCTTCTGGCTCCATTCTGGACCGTCGTGAAAGTGGTTGCAGGATGTTTAGGTCGCATATGTCAACGTCCATCTGTCCGATGGATCATAAAACATGATTCATCGGAAAACGTTACTTGTCCCTACTCAGTGGACGTTCAATTGCGGTAATCGCTTGCAAATTTCAGCCTTCTTGCCGATGCACAACAGTCATCATAGGTGCATGAACCAGGTGTCTGCTTTGGAGATCCAGACGCAGCAACGTTTGCTGAACAGTAGTTTGAGAGACTGTGGCAGCAGCGCGGAAGGGCGTATGCAGATTTTGCTGCTTATAACACATGCGTCATAAGCTCCGCCTCCTGCACGTGCCCAAGAAAGCAATATAAAAAGCCAGTCGAGCGAGAGGTTGTATCTTGTTTTTAATAAATATATTCGTTTTTAGTTTGATAGTATGCTATCTTCTTATGTTTGAACTACCACTTGTGCTACAAGACTGCTGGTTGCCCCTTATAAACATCTAGGTGGTCAGTAGCTCATCTATTCGCTCGAGCACATCTCAGCAGCTTTCTTTCACCTCTATCATCTATTGCTTGTGATGCACCACATTTACCAGCCACCGATTTTGGATTGTTCCATTTTGCCAGGCACGGTATACTTTTAGCGCGGAAGCCAGCGAATAATTCACAAATTTACCTGTGTCGGAAATGCTTCTATCCTTATTCCAAAAGCCAATGATCGTTCCATTTGAGACGTCGGATAAATCGCCCCGTTTCTGCGTTGTACCAATTGCAACGTTTTCGAAGATCTCGGACACCCTTTATATATGCTTAACTGCACTGTGCTGCCACCTGTCTTCTGTGATTCATAATTTAACGTCGACAGTACGTGATGGTTTCATTAATGTTACTGGACTGTGTGTTAATACAAATGTTACAAGTGTAACATTTGTATTTGCTTTAAATGAATGATATTAAGCAGTGTTTGACATTGTAGTGGACAGCCTAAAACCTAAGGCTCTTGTAAAACATTTTAATATTCATGGTTTAAATTTCCTTCTGTAAGGATTTTTTTTTTTATAGATTGTAGGCTGTATTCATATGGCACATAGAGGAATGTAGAAAAATCCCAAAGATTCATCATGAAAAAGTACACACAGAAGAGAAACCATCCTTATTTATAAGTAGCTAAGAATGTACTTAGGACTTTCTGCTGTGAAGAATGCTTTCACTAAAACACTGTTTTGATATCACATCATGGGCAGCCTAAAGGTTGAAGGCAATTGTAAGGCAGTGTGTAAATTGAGTTTTGGGCAGACTTTTTCCTAGATAATGGGTTGAATTTGTGTTTTGCAAGGGGAAAAATCAGGAAAATTATCAAGCGCTCACCTTGACAGATATGCATGCAGTAGCCAGAGTATAAATTTTAAAAATCTCTTTGTAAGAATACTAGTTTTAAGTGTCAAGTTAGAAGTTCAATTAGATTAAAAATTGTGAAAGATAACTTTCCTCACATATTGGGACTGGATTTGTATTAATGGAAACTGAAACAAGAAATTTTTTGTCTCAAGAAAAAGCAATAACTTATTCTATAGAAACATTTTTTTAGGTATATTAAATATATTTTCTTTTTTTTAATTTTATTTACATTAGTATTGATTGCTCAATATTGCTGACATGGAAAAAATATTCTCTTAGATTAGCTGTATGTGGAACCTGAAGTTGTAAATTAAAATGAGATTAATTTTCAAGGGTAGCTCTTCATTTGTATTTTTGACTCTTGTGTTTGAGTGTGCTGTCCATATTAATTTTTTTTTAATCTTATATATTCATGACTCTTATGACATTTAAAATAACAAATTACAAAACTTTTGTTATTTCTAAAATTTTATGTAATAATTGAATTACAATTGAAATAATCTTTTAAAACAGGAAGACTTTAAGGTGAATTTTTTCTGTTTTATTAAAGCCTTCATATTGTAAATCCCTATATTTAGAAGGATTTATTTTTTTATGAAATTGTTCCTCTAGATGTCTTAAAATCAAACAATATAATTTATTTCAAAACTTATTGCATGTAAAAAAATGTCTTTAATATAACAGTTTCCTTATTCTTTACTCAAATTAGTAATCATCATATAATTGATAACTATATGCATTATTTCTTGATTTTGCATTATGATAATGATCATCCATTTTTTACTAATTTAAGCATTGATCCATTCTTAACATAAAAAAGTATTTAATTAAGTAAATTTTCATTCTAGTTATTGTATAATTTCAATTCAGAATTGTGTACTAATCTTTTAAAATTGATTGTTCTGTTATTACTTCAACACATACTAATCTAAGTTTTTTGAACACCTTGTTAGGTAATAAGAATACTTTTATATCTATTGAATTTAATGTACTTAACTCTATAATTTTTTCCTTTATAGCATTTTAAGATAAGAATTTTCTATGTGTAAAATTCTTCAGTTTTTTTTTTAATATTTTTATAAATATACGACCTGTTTGATGTATTTATATTATCATTGGTTTATAATTTGATTATGTAATTATGAAAACACTAATTAATATTTTTGTAAAATGTAATCTTTGTTCTTTTAAAGGTATGAAAATAATTTGTCATTCATATATATTTATAAAAAGATTTTGTGATTAAAGATGTAAATAGAAATATTTTAAAGAAATTATACTAAGGTTGTCATACATTTAGGTTGATAGAAAAATTTCATAGATTTTAAATATAAAGTAGAAATTAGTGAGGTTTGTTAAGTAGGAAAGTTTTATGGGTTAAAAATTTGAAATAATAAAAACTAAATTTAATTTTTATGAAGTTTCATTTATTGGATGATATTTTTACAAATGAGAATGTTAATGAATGAAAAAATTATATTCATTACTTGGTTATTTTATATTGTGTAAAAAATTGTGTGTTATAGAATGCCTGTGTATGATTTGATCTATTCTGCAAAATTATTTTCTTGATTTTGAAGATTTTTTGTTTATATTATTTAAACTTCTATTTAAAAAGTGTTATAAATGAATCTTGCTTTAGTTACATCAGTCGTCATGATACTTTAACAAGAAAATATTCTTTAATTATTAAAAATTTTAATTTGCAGAATATAATTTATTGCATTAAAATTACATTGTATATTTCCTGTGATATTACATGTTTTCTGTGATAGTAAAATAAATTATTTTATTGCAGGTTAAATTAGAAAGGGTCCTCGGATTAACTGTATCAAATAATGCAGCTTTTGACTGTGATCCCAATGCTAGTATTGTTGCATATCCTGCTGGGTATGTAAATACAATGATTAGCAAAATAACTAATTTATATCTGGAATAAAACATTTCTTAATTTAATCCATACATTTTTTTTATAAATATTGTTTTTAATTTAGTACATGTAAGTGTTATAATGTTTTATTTAAATTGGCATGTCTTTAGTTTATTTAAATTGTTGATAGAAATGTTTTCCAAAGCTAGTGATGCTAAAAATATTTATTTTTGTATGTTAATTTTAAAGGAAACATTATAATAGACAGTGCCATATCTATATAAAATGGTACCTATGGCAAAAATTTTATAATTAATTTTTTCTTTTATTTATTATAGTTTATGTTTTGTATGTTTTAAAATTGTTTCATTAATTTAGTTTGACATTGACTTGAATGTTCTATGGTAAATGATGTCTCATGATACTTGCCATGTCCATGTATTCCAGAAAATCAATGGCAATTGATAAATATTTTAATGCCTGAATATAATTTGTTAATTTTTAAAAAGATAAAGAAAAATTTTCATTATCATTTCATGGTTTTTTTTCCTTCTATATTCATTTTATTATTAATTTAAAATTCTTGTACCTTTATCAATATAGATGTTATTCTGCTACTTAAATGAGGTATTTTTTTTTCATCATACTTTCTAGTCTCTTTATAATTTAAGCAGAATTGTTACATATAATTTATTGATTGTAAGCTCAAGACTTCTGCTTTTTGTTTGTACTTCTAAATTCCCAAGTTTCAACACTATTCTCCTGATTTTTTTTATATTTTTGGATAGGTATTTCTTGATAATCAAATAAACTAATAGATTTTTCATCTATTTAGTAGAAAACTGTATAAGATTTTCAATCTACAGATGTGGATGGAAGGAATTTAAATGCAGTTTTTTTTATATTAGGTTTTCTGTGATATATTTTGTGATAATTGTATTTGTAATGTAAAAAAATGTATTTTGTTATAATTTTTATCATTTTAATTGTTTTTATACATATATGTATGTGTGTAGTATGTACAATATTTAGGAACATTGTAACTATCCTTATTACTTTATTAATTTTATAGTTCATTCTAATTAACTCAATCAATAATTTTTTCCATTAGTTGTGTTGTTGTTATATATAATCTTCGGAAAAATAAACAAGGCCATATTCTAAGCAGTTCTAAAAAGACAATCACCTCTCTGTCATTTTCTTCAGATGGAAAATATCTTGCTACAGGGGAAGTAAGTTGTATATCAGAATGAATGTTCATTATAATTTTTTAATTTATTATACGTATAATTTATTTTAAGCTATATATTCTAATTTATGTTTATTATTATGTTATAATCTAGTAAAGTTTTCAACAATCTTAGAATATAAAAAAATTTATTTTAAAAAATTTTATCATTTAAAAAAATTAAATATATTCATTTTTTTCAATCTATACATTTTTAAGTTTCCATTTGTGTCCATATTTTGGCATATAACTTTTAAAAAAATTGTTTAATAGAAAATTATTTAGATATTTATTAGTATCTTCATTTTTTTTTTTATTTGGTTATGTATTTTTTTAAATAGTGTGGTCATCAACCTCATGTTAGAGTATGGGACGTCCAGGAAAAAGTTCAGATAGCAGAATTTCAAGGACATAAATATGGAATTAATTGTGTTGTAAGTTTTTTATGTTTTGTGGTTCTTATTCATACACGGATAAAAATTTATTCATACATTAAAAAATTTCTATATGTCAGTATTTGACTAAAATAATCAGATTTTTATGCGCAATTTTAACTGTTTCTTTTATAATTTTGTAGTAAAAATGAAATTTTAAAATCTCAATATAATGGTACTTATCTATTTTTGTGGTTATGGGAAGTGGTAAAATTAGTATAAAACAACTTATTCTGAAAATTATAAAATTTTGCAGTATATGTAATATTTAATGATTATTGTTTATTTGTATATACTTATTAAAATATTGAAATGTTATAACTATAAAGAACTTAATGTCTGTAAATAATGTTGCACATTTTTTACAAATATTTTGTATGTTTTTTCATGTATGTTATAACAGATTGATCATTGAAAATAAATGTTTGCATTATGTATGCTCCGCTTATGATAAACAAATATATGTGTATGTATTATCTAAGAGAATTATTAAAATCTATTATACACATAAATTTCAGGCTTTTTCTCCTAATCTTAAATATGTCATTTCTGTTGGATCTCAACATGATATGATAGTCAATGTTTGGGACTGGAAAAACAATGTTAAAGTTGCTTCCAATAAAGTTTCTTGTAAAGTAAGTGTTGTAATTTCTTTTCATATATTTATAAATGCTTTTTCTGAAAAGTTGAAAAATCTGATTTTAATAATTTTAATCAATAAAAACATTGTTTGAGGCTTTTCTTGATGATTTAGAACTTACTAAAACTTAAATTTTACCTTATTTATTAATATAATGTTAATGAGAATTATTTTTAGTATTGTATTGATGTCTTCAAAAGTACATCATTTTATAATTTGAATATTTTGACTTTAAACTATTGAAACATATTATAGAATATTTTAAATTAATATTTCTGTTTTAATGAAATGTTATTTTTATTAAATTTTATGTTTCAGAAGAATTCTTTAAAGAAAAAGCTTGTTATAAAATTGTATTTTTTTTTAAATTATAAGGAAGAATTCCAACTTCAAACTTTGTCTTTTCACAAAATAAAAGCAACAAATATTGAATAATTTTATTTTGTATATTTTTATGTTAATATTTGCTTCTTTCATAATATTTTACTAATGTTATTTTTCTCACAATAGGTAAAAGCCCTTTCATTTGCATCAAATGGAAATTATTTTGTTACGGTTGGAAACAGACATGTAAAATTTTGGTATTTGGAATGTTCTCGATCTGCCAAGGTAAAAATCTTCTTAAAAAATCTAATAATATTTTGTTGATTTACACTGGTGGGATTTAAAATATTTCTTCAATTTATATTCAATATATAAGACAATATATGATTTTTCTTGTCATTTAAGCTACTTTGCTGTTAGTTTTGTTTAAGAATCTATTGCAGTACAAAGAAACTTACATAAAAAAAGTTTTAATATGTAAAATTTACATGGCAGGGAGAAGATGTCAAGATTTATAAGCTATTATCTTTTCAATGTGTTTGAGTAAAATTGATAGTGGTAGTAGTGTCTACAATATGTTTAAATGAAGAAATTGTATTGCAGATTTCTCATACAAAAATGTTGCCTTGTGAAAAGCTGTAGTAATGATAGAATGATTTTTTAATGTAAAAATAGTAAATGTTAATTGGTATAATTTTTACTTTATTAGAGGTTAAATTGTGGCCTTTCCAGATTGTGGCATATCATCTTTCACTATTGTTGCCAACATTGGTCATAAAATATGAAATTAATGAGATCAAGATGATCATATGGAATAGACCAAATCTCGTTGAGCCAAGAAGACAGACATGCTATGTGCATCACGTACCTTCGAGATCGAGAAATCAAAAAATGGGATTGTTTGCAAGACAAGTGTCTTCATGGACAAATTAACATTTGAAACATGTCTTTTGCTATTAATGATTCTCATTACAGACAGGAGTTCCTTCTGTGGGATCCTAAAAGACAATTCTGGACTCTGGAATAGCTTCTCACAATTTATGTATGTAGAACACAATTGCCTGTATTCATTTGCCATTATCATGTTGTCTAATTTTAAGTGATTTCATGGAGTGCGATTGGTGCCTCTAGTTTACTTCTTGTTTTCATTTATACACTTTGAACAGTTTCAGTTTCATTTTTGTTATTAGAGTCTGTCTATACCTTTTATTTGAACCTTTTACTGTGCATTTCATCAGTATAGTATAATGCACAATTGCACATTGATTATTGTATGGGCCTTTGTTGGTACAGAAAATGTTTGACCTTTTCCCTGCTCAGCATGTTTTCCAGATCTCATGCCTGTAATAAAATCTTATGTTTACCATGTCACTAGCTCATCATCATACACTAGCCATTATGATCCATGAATAGTTTTATTTTGCTGAACTGTATGAGCAGCTGTACCTGTATGTGTCAGTTAATCTCTGATACATTGCCAACGCATTTAAGTGCTGTTATGCTCCCTGAAGTGTTTTTCAGAATACATACTTTCAAATTACTAAGAAAATTACTTCTATTTCCAATATAATGAATTTGTAATATAAATATATATTGGTTTATTTTAATAAATAACAACCGATGTAACTCAGTTTCCAAGTTTTTTAATCAAACAAAAATTGTTATGTAACAGATTATTAAATAATTTTGTTATTTTTGAGTGGTTTTAAATATTTTTAATTGGGAAATTTAGAATTTGTTTTTTAGACACTTTGATTTTTTTCAATTTATTTAAGTGACATCATTGATAGAGAGAAATGAAAAACATTTTGAATATTACTTGTTAAGTGATAAATAGTTTCTATTAATGTGTTATTTAAATTAAATAATTTTGAAATATTTGTTTGTCATAAAAGTTTAGTCATGTGTGTATTAATTTTTAGTGCTGTATATAGTGTTAATTTGTGCTGCATGTGAATATTTTAAAATTTTTATGACAAAATGAATATTAAAACTTTAATACAAAAAATAATTTCTTTACTTTAAAATCTTGTAGTCAGTCAAAATTTTATATAAAACTTCATGAAGAAAAATGATTACCATTTTTTCCCATGTATAATCCACAAATTATATGTTTAAAATGTTTGGAATTTCGCTGTGCATCTGTACACCGCAGATAATCTGATAAAAATATTTTCCAACAGAGAAATTTACATTGAAGCTTTGAAAGTGCTGTTTATGTTTTATAAAATAAATGACAGATGACACTGAAGAATTTCATAATTTAGTTTACATATTGAACGGAAGTGGAAGTTTGTTCAAGAATGGAACAAATTTGATTTTGCAGAATTTGTTCTAGATTGAAATTGAATTCATTTATTCCATTTTGTTTTTATCTGAGCAGTTTTGGCCTGAAAATATTTATACATCATGTTTAAGTGAAAATGTGTAAGTTATTCAACAGGGTTAAAACTAAAATGTGTAGAGGAAGAATAAGGCAAGTCAAATTTTGAAAATTGTGACCGTCATAAATGAACTAATCCTTTTGGAGAGCCTCACTGGCCTAAAATAGAGGAAGAATTGTGTAAAGGGATATTGAGTGGAAGATAGGAAAGCAATTTCAAGGGTAAATATCAGAATGAAAAGCTCAACTTATTTCATAAGAAATAGGTATTGGGAAAGCTTTTTAGACGGGTCCACATGGTGTTACAGGTTTATAAAAAGAAAAAATACTTAGCTGTATGTAGTTGCTCGTCAGTCGGTCAAAAATCACCTTAAGACTGAAGAAATCTGATGATTCATTATATTTTGTAAAAAAGTCATACAAGAAAACAGTTTTACTCCGAATTTGATTTTAATATGAATGAAGTTCCTTTCTCCTTTGAAATAATACAAATCAGGACTGTCAATGTTCGGGGAGCAAGCAGTGTCCCTGTAAATACTATAGGAAATGAAAGAACTTCATATACAGTAGTTATATGCTGTGCTGCAAATGGTTTGAAATTACCATCAATGCTGATATTTAAAAGAAAACCTCTTCCAAAAGGCACTTTTCTTAAAAGTGTTTAAATTAATGTAAATAAAAAAGGCTGGATGAATGAAGGGATTACGATGTTATTGTTAAACAGCATCTGGCGAAAATATAAAAATCCCTTTTTCTATGCTAAAGCTTTTTTAATTATTAACTGTATGACAGCTTATCTAAATGAGATTGTTATGACCTTAAAGTCTGAATCTGTGAAAATTGCTATTATTTCTGAAGGCCACAAAAATACTACAGCCCTTAGATGTTGAAATTAATAGATTGCTTAAATTAAAGGTTAGAAAATTGCAGGAGTATTGAATGTCCAATAGGGAAATTTTTTTTACTGAAACAGGAAAACTAAAACATGCAACATACGAAAGCTTTTCCAATTGGGTCTTAAAAGCATGGAACAATGTCTCAGAATCTACAGTAAAGAAAGAAACCAATTAGAAAATGCAATTTTGTTGATAAAATTGACTCCAATAATAAAGACTCATTATCTAGTGACTCAGATGATATATTAAATGAAAATTATATGTTTATTTTTTTTTCCAAATCCGATGAATCAGATTTCAAAGATTTTGAATTATTTTAAGTAAATTTAGTGATTATATAAGGTGGTATTTTATTTTTTATTTGAAAGTGTATTGCTTTAATTGTGATTAGGTGAGCAACCTAGATAAATTTTTATTTCATCTTACCACATGGTAACAGGGGGGAGGGGGAAACTAAGGCGGGAAGTCCAGATGTCTTGATATTTTGGATTTTTTGAAAAACGCTTTGAATTGCCCCTATTTTTCAAAATAAATCCTGAAACTGCTATTTTTTTTAATCAAAATTTTAATTAAATTATAAATTGAATTAAAAATTTTATAAATTTAAATAAATGCATTTCTTAAAATATAATTTGCTTTGCTAGTTTTATAAAAAAATGAATTATATGATGTAGAATTTTGCCAGTGCTTATGCACTTGTGTTAAAACTTATTTATCACACTATTTTTAACGATTTTAATCAATGAATTAATAATTATTAGCTAATTTAGAACTCATTTATTTGTTTAAAAAAATTGTTTTTCTGAACATGCTAGACATAACAAATTCTTCAGATAAAATACTTCAAATTGCAAGAGGGAAATAATGACCTTCTTAAGACCCGATACCAAATTGTCAACGATGTTTATTGTGCAGAGTTCTTTGTGCCATTAGTCACTAACACATTAATGCAAGGTAAACACAAACGCAATGTGAAAGAAAAATATATACAACAGTATGCTGTTCAAAAATAATTTCATTTAAACATCAACAGAGGAAATATGATTTTTTTGTCTTGTATTACTATGTTATGAAGTATATATTTTGAATTATTCTCTGCAAAAATAGCTGCGGATTATGTAACTTTATTTTTTTTACTCGTAAAAATTATAAAATCTTGTTGTGGTTATATGCTGCTGCAGATTATATTTTGAAAAATACTGTCTATAAATTCAAATTCAGGTATTTTTTTTTAAATGTAGCAAAAAAACATAAATATAGGAAAATATGCCAAAAAACTTATCAAAAATGTTACAGTGCAAAGAAATTTAATAAAATAAGTTTAATTTCCAAAGTTTAAAGTTTACTTAATTTTTAATTTTGAAATATGTTTACCATAACTTTAGTTATGGTAAACATATTATATATAAAAGTAGAACAGTTTTTTGTAAGCTTTCATGATATAAAATATTGTTCAAGTTTTATATTTTGTTTTTTTAATATTTAAAGGAAATTTTATACATTTTTTTAAGTTTTTTGATTTTGTCTCGAGTTAGTAACTTTTATGCTTAATGGTGTTTATATATATACATACATAATGGTAACATTTATAATTAATGATTGATTGCAAGCAATAATTTTTTAAGTGATATTATTTATATGGAAAGTTATTAGAGCAGCAAAATTATAGATATCATAAAAAGATTATTTAATATTCATTGTAAAATTTTCTTATTTAACATAATATTATTTTCTAGAAGTATTTTCATGAATTGTTTGCTATTAATATGACACAAAAGATAAAACTTGAATAGCTCTTCCTGAGAACCCACTTTGACAAACATTTAATCAGAAACTCCTATTCAATAGTATCTAGGATTGGAAGAGACTTCTCGTTTTATATGCACAATAATAAATTGGTGCTGGATGAGTCCTGACCAAAATAAAGAAATTTAAAATTATTTTATTTGGTTTTTATCCTGAGAATCTAATTTGGTAAATGTTTTGAAGAGAGAAAAAAATCTACATCCACAATTTAATTTTATTAATTGATAAACAAGAATCATTTTGTTATCAACTCTTGATTTAAAATTTTAATTAAGGATTACACTATACAATGCATTTAAATTTTGTAAAAATACTTGACTTTTTAAAATTTGTATTCTATTTTGATTTTTGAATGTGTTATTAAGACCTAGAAAAACATTGGTATATTTATTTGGATAGTGTAGACAGAAATGTAAAAAAAGAAAAAAAAAATTAAATACCTGGAGGAATGTTGTTGTTGTTGTCGTGTCTATGAGTAAGTGTGAAGTGCACACAAAAAAAAAAAGTCTACAGTCCACCAAAAGTCTTGTTGATGAGATCTGCTAGTTCTGGAGCCCGGTGGCTATGGAGGATCTCAATTGGTGGAGCTCCTAGTTCGAAGAGG
Organism: Latrodectus geometricus; assembly: GCA_026290005.1. Classification (NCBI taxonomy): domain Eukaryota; kingdom Metazoa; phylum Arthropoda; class Arachnida; order Araneae; family Theridiidae; genus Latrodectus; species Latrodectus geometricus. Next base: position 121,795 of record JAPDSC010092522.1, on the reverse strand, counting down.
GAGCGGATAATGGCTTGGCAGTTTAAGACATGATCTGGAGTTAATTCGGATTGAGGACAGTGCTCACAGTTGGGATAGGATTTAATACCAGTTGGTGATATCTTCATGCCCTTGAAATGTCCAGTACGCAGCCGAGCTACTATTCATAGAAGAGGGGTGCCATTGCCTCTGGGAAGGTTGGACTTCTACCTGTTTGGACTGCGGGAGGTATTTCATTTCCCTCCTTCCACCCACAGGACAGCCTGTGGAGAGGAACTCCCCTATCCGCCACCTGGGGACGCGCTCAGTATGGGTTACAGGCTCCCGTACTGAGACCTGGAGGAATAAATATTAACAATAGACAAAAAGAGTACAAAAGCATTTCCACATAGTTAAGAAATCTAATGAGCATTTATCTTAATCCAATTTGGTATATTTCACATTGCTTTATATATTAAAATTATTGATTTTTCTCATATATTTGTCTCATTATTTACATATCTATCAGAAAATCTTCTAGATAGTTGTATTCCTTCAATTTTGGAAAACATTTCACTGAGTGCCAAACTTATATTAATGGAAATTGATTTCTTGTGTTTTTGTAGCAGTTGTTGAGTTTGAGCAATATGGGGTCTGCCCTTGTCATGCAAGAGAACTACACAAATTTTCAAAATTTGATTTGTAACTTTTGGTGCTGTTAAATATTCTTTTCCCGTTAGGAAAAGCACTTATTCTTTCCCAATAAAACCTTTTTTAAAGATCTTACCATTTCAATTGTTCTTACTCATTTGCAGACTTTGATTAAAAGTTGCTGCAAGACAATTAATATTTTCTGGAAAACAAATATTTGCTCGAAAATAATTATATTTCAACTTCAATTTTTTAAAAATTTATCCATGAATATTGTAGTTTATACACTCATTATAGTCTTGACAATTAACAATTGAATTTGTTTATCCTTTAAAAAATAGTTTGTTATCAAAATTATTTAATCATAAGTAAGAAAGTGAAAATATTTGTAGGAAAATAGTTATAGTTTTTTTATTTTTACTTCCCCTATTAATCAAAGAGTTTAATTTTTTCATTTTAGTATAAACATGAAGCTGTGCCATTGATGGGAAGATCTGCTATTTTAGGGGATCAAAGAAACAATTATTTCTGTGATGTTGCTTGCGGCAAAGGGGAAATGCTGGAAAGCACCTATGCAATCACTAAATCTGGTCTTCTTTGTGAATTCAATAGTCGTCGTCTTTTAGATAAATGGGTTGAATTAAGGGTAATTATTTTAGTATGATTTTGATTATTGTATTAAATTAGTTTCTTTACTTAATAATGACATCTATTTTTAATTCTTATGTCAAGCAAAAATCGAGATTGAATCTTTATATTGGTACATATTTTAAAAAAATATAAACATCTGATCTTTAAATGTAATTATAAAATTATCAGATGATTTTGTATTAATGATTTACTTAAAAGTAAAAAAATTTATATATATAGCATTTTGATGTTTAGTTTTGTTAATGATATTGATTGCTGATATATACATTTCATACCAAGAAAGTGTTCAATGGAATTAGGATAAATAAAATTGTCTACTTACTTATTGCTCTGATGTGGAATAAATTTGTTTAAATTTATATCATTTTAACTTTAATAATATTGATTTCTAGGACTTCTATTTGTATTTTGAAAGGATGTTTAATTTTGAAGTAAAATATAATGAGGGAGCTTTTTATGATTTTCCAACATTAATTTAAAGCTTAAAATAGTTAAATATTTGTTCAAAAAGCAAACACTAATAAGTATCAATGGTTTTTATAATTATGAGATGGTTGTTTGAAGAAAAGAGAACTATGTTTTTTATTTCTTCAAAGTTTTGATATTATATGTAGAAAAATAATTTGTGTGTTGTATATTAGAAGAAAAGAAATGTTAAAACAAGCAAAAATACTATTAGATTTTTGTCAAATATTCTTTATCAAAACTTACAGATGCTTATATCTTAATTTCTATCTGTATTATTTGGTTATATATTTAAAATATCTTATAAGATAATTTATGTACGCTATTTTTTTTCTCATGAAACTATTTATGTGTTATTGGTGAAATAGCATACAATTTTTAAAATATGTAATTTATCGTTTCAAGAAACTTTTTACTTACTTTTAAAAAATTACTTTTGTAATATTTTTTTTTTAGACTACTGGTGCAAACAGCATTTCTGTTGGAGATAACTTAATAATTATAGGTTGTGCTGAAGGAGTAATAAGGTGTTTTAATCCATATAATTTAAATTTTATTGCTACATTACCAAGACCTCATTCATTAGGTGTGGATGTTGCCAAAGGTTTAAATATTAGGTATACTTATTTTTGTTCAAATGTATTATTTTTTGTCTTGTAAAGGTTTTATTTTTAAAAATTTTGCAACATTAAAAATATCACAGATAAATATAAATGAAATACTTTTATTTTTTTGAAACTTTCATTTATTTAAAATGAAATATATTACACTTATTTAAAGTAGGCATGTTAATTTTTATATATTTTAAATTTATTTAATTTAAAAGATACTTTGTTTAAAATAAGATCTCTTTGTTTTAAACGTGTTACAGTTGTAAAAATTAAGATTTTAATTTTATACATAGTAGAAAAAATTGAATATGCATTTATTTCTAAAAACTGTAATAGTAAGAAACATGTTGTGTGAGTTTATTGTGTTAACTTTTTTCATATAAAAGGTTAACATGCTTAAGTACAAATAAAAATGCTTGTGAGGCAGATTCATTGCTATGATGTATAAATGCATAACCAATGTATTTTATTATTTTTATTGAATTCTAGAATCATTCTGACTTTGTATATTTTTCTGTTTACTGTATTTAATTTTTTGTTTATTATTTTTTTTTATGTTATGACTTTTGAAGGAATTCTTGTAGGTAAAATTGTTTAATTCTAAAAATCTAGTATAAAAAAAAATTCTCTATTTATTTTTGTACTTGCTTTTAGTATTTGGCATATATTTAAATTATCAACAAGGTATGGAAATGTTCAAAATTCTTCATTTAGCAATAAATGTATACCAAAAGTAGTTTCTTATCCTGAACTTGAAAGATACATTGGCTAATCTATTTTTGGGATAGTGTTTTCAAATTTATTTTTTGATTCTCATTTTACAACTATTTTTAAACTATATTACTTTTAATGATAGATGTTGTGATTTATGAATTGTAAAAAATTTTTTTGTCTATTTTTATTTGATGTTAATTCACCAGAAAAACTATTATTATTTTTTTTCTCAAATAACTATTAATTTTGAAAATTTTTCAATATAAATGTTCTAGTTACTTTATCACACATTTTTTTTGCATTTTTCTCTCTTCTCAGAAATCTTAAATTCTTTCTCAACAAGAATATAATAGTTTTTTCAAATTTACATATTTATTTAATATATTTAAGGATAAGTATAAAATTTTCTTTTTAGTAGACCCGTATCATCTCATCAATCAAATGCTAAGTTCCCTGATACTATTGCTGTTGCTTTAGATGAAATTAATAACAAGGTATTGTTTTTATTTTCCCATTTCTCTTGATTATTTATTTATTCTTATATTAATTGAATAATTATCTGTTTTAGGTCACATGTGTATATAATGATCATAGTTTATATGTATGGGACATTAAAGATGTTAAAAAAGTTGGGAAGTCACATTCTTTCATGTATCATAGTGCCTGTATATGGGGTGTAGAAGTAAGTCTCTTTAAATTTGTTTCAAA
>JAPDSC010092522.1:46087-118027 GCA_026290005.1 Latrodectus geometricus | reverse complement strand
CTCCAAGATTCGGAACACCCGGTAATTGTATAAACATTTTTAACAGCTCCTTTTGCTTTATTTTAAAAATAATACTTTTTCTTAATTTTTTATGTTTAATATTAATATATTTCTTATTCAATGTATAGGTGACATTCGACGAGCTGCTTCGATGACGGATTTATCAAAAACTCCTAATAAGGGCTTATTAAATTCTTCTGTTGAACAAAGTCAAAGCAGTAAGTATTTTTTTACCGTAGTTTTATTGATAAAATTAAAAATTGTAATGATAACTTTCAATATAATGTAAGTTTATAAAATAAAATAAAATAAATTTATCAAAGTAGAAATCAAAAAAGCATTCATTGTCTCTGAGTATTGACTTTTCTTTGCTGCTTAGTTTCATTGTTTGATAGATTTTTATCTTCCTGTAACCAATAAAAATTTAAATAACTTATAATTCCAATTAGATAACTATGCAAATATTACTAGCAAAAATACCAATAAAATTTAGCAAGTAATTTTTTACAATTTAATTACATATTGTTATAGGATAGTAAAATTAAGTGCACTGAAATATTTATTTCATATTTGAATCTAGGCAATGTAAAATAAACAGGAATTAAATTAGAATAATTATATTGAATACTAAATAAGTATAGATAATATTAATAGTAACACACCTTCCACAAATCTTCAGGAATGATTCTATAAAAAGTGAATTGCAATTATTTGACATTATGATACATTGTACTTCACACCAATTTTATTCATTAAAAATTAAAATGTGACAAATTGTCATCTGATACATACAGAAATAAAGAGATAACTAATTTATAGAAATGTTTGACCATTTATTTATGCATTGAAATGCAATATTGGAATTGTTTCTGAAGTCTTGAGAAATCTGAAAAAAATTAGGAAAACATCCCACCATTTGAGGAGAAACTTTATTATAAAATGTATCACCCAATTTTCTCATGAGTTATACTGCATTAGAATTTAAATTGTATGAAAATTCAATGGATAAATTCCCTTATATATTTTGAAAATCACAAATTTTATGATATAATTAAAAAATATTCCATAGTTATAATTTTGTAACAGCAATAACTGTAGCCTTGAATCATTTTAATTAAATATTATATTAACAGGTAACAGTTGCTTTCTTAAACTTTAATTCAAAATAACTTTTATTATTATAAGCTTTGAAATGTCTTAATATTACAGTTCATGAATGATTTGTTAGTTTTAAATAAAGGGGTTGGAGTTGTCCTGATATTCTTGACTTTTTAAAAAAAAAGTCCTGAAATGTCTTTGTTTTTCAAAATAAATCTTGGAATTTCAAAAGAATTTAATAAAAAAATTAAGAAAGTTTAATTTTAATAATAAATTTTATTATATTTTTCCTTTGTAAATTTTTCTTCCAGTGGAAGTGTTCTTTCAAGTCTTTCTATGCAAGAAGAAAGGGGGAAAAATTTTCCTCTTTTTAGTTCTCTTTAAAACCAAAAATAGTGTTGCCAAAAATTCATCTCCGCCTCATTTTTGGCTGCTGGTCACGAATGTCTGATGCCACAGAAATTTAGGTTTACAAGGATGGCAAAATTGTGAGAATAGTTGTTTGTCTACATTTATATGCATGTATGATTTGCTTATCGTGATATTTTGAACGATTTTGACCAGTGTCCTAAAGAACGTTTATTAGCAAGTTAAGATGATATTTTCTGAAAACAATTTTCTTTTAAAAATGCTAAGGAAAACAAAAGTTTTGGATAAATGGTTTTAACTGCAAGATGAGCATAAATATTTAATTAAGATGTGGTAATAATAAATCTAAATATTCAGTGTTTCAAACATACAAGTGCTTACTCGTGCAGATGGATCAAGACATTAAAAAGTTGTGAACTGTTATGAGAAGCAAATAGTATTTACTATCAAGTCATCAACTTTATCTGAATTTTCGACATCAAATAGTAGTGAATAACAAATTATGGCTTTCCAAAACTACATCAGAGAAGACAAAGCTGAAACCAGTTTAAAGCAATAAAAAAATAATTTGTATTTTTCATGTTTGAATGATTTAGCTAACATTCATGGACATAAATATTTGATTCCTTCACAAGTCAAAACATCTCATATTATCTGACAAAAAAGTCAGACGTGTGATTAATTTTGGAATGGCTCTGTATTTCAAAACTCTTTTATTTCATTATATCGGCACTTTATATTTTGTTTTACTTTTGTATGAAACTAGTACAAAACAGATAAAGAAAAAGTTGTATATTTACATATCATATTGGCCTGACAAACAAGGAAAAGAATGTCATTTGCTGCCTCAAATCGCATTTTTAGGGCATGCTGAAGCCGATAAAATTGTACAAATTTTATTAAATTTTATTGCAAATAATGGTTTGAATTTAGAAAAATGAATGCAGTTTTCAATGGGTGGACAAAGAGTTAATTTAGCTGTTTAAAGCAAATGAATAGTGAGCTGAGTAAGCAAAGTTTACCATTACTAATTGATTTGGATACGTGTTACTTATATGTAATCTGTGGAGCATTACATAAGGGTATTGACAAAATTGATTGTAATATTGATGGATTACTGTAGGTATTCATCAATTTTTCAAACTATCTCCTGCAAGAAGAGAATATCATTTCTTACAGTTGGAAATACTGGGAAAAACCTTTGCTACTCACAGTTTCCTTCATCATGTTGAGAGCCATTGGTTAACTTTGGGACCAGTTTGCAAGAGAATCATTGAGCAATATGGTGTTCTAAAGAAATATTTTATAGTTGAAGTTCCTAAAGAGTCTAAATCTCCTATTCCTGACAGAGATCCTCAAATTATAAAACATTTGAAAGACCCCAAGACTCTGGCATATTTACATTGTTTAATTTTTTTGTAAAAGTTTTGAACCACATTTATTAACCACATACATAAGCCAAGCCTTTAGTACAAGTGATGTTCAGTAAGTTAAATGAACTTGTTTGCAGTATTATGTTTATATTTTTAAACCCAGAAGAAATCTTTGTAAAAAAGGGAATAAAGTTGATACAAATTATAATGTTCATTCAGGAAAAAATTGGTTGAATTTAAATAAGATTGAGATAGGTCATAGTGCAACAACAATACTGGAAGAGCTTACAGATAAAAAATTTCTACAAAGTGTCAGAACTTGCTATATAGCAACTTCTAAGCATTTGCTTCAAAAACTTCTCTATAACAAATCCATTACTCAAAGATTTCCAGTGTTTGTTCCCTTTTAATAGGAAAAAAGAAGAGCCTAGAAGTCATTTAAGCTGATTAATTCAGCATATTTCTCGTGTGAATAAAACTTCTTCAGACTTTGATAAGATCAATGAAGATTGATTCTTTACATGTGTGAAGATGTGATTTTGCTTATGAATGATTTTGATAATGAAAAAAACATCTGGAAATATTGGAATGCTGTTTTCAACATGATAGATGCTGATTGTCATATAAAATATCCTACTTTTTCTAGAATTAATAAAGCATGTCTGTTTTTATTGAATGTAAACTCCCAACCAGAAAGAGGTTTTTCAACTTACAATTCTGTTGTGACAAAGGAAAGAAATGATGCTTTATATTCTGAAATCTCATTCAGAATATGCATCATATATGGAAAAATCAAAAGATGCAACTCAATTAGAGAAGAAAAAGTTGAGGAAAACATAGCAGCTGCTTGTGAAAACAGCGTAAGCAATCACACATGTTAGAAAAATTAGTGAACTTGAAAGAAAAGAAAACTTTGCTTGATAATCATGTGCAGTTCAAAAACATTTGGATGATGCAACCAAAAATAGCATGTGCTATTAGTGTTGATAATATGAGTGATGTGAAAGTTGGACAAATGATGTTGTCTGCTGCTAATGCAAAGATTGCATCTGTGAATAATAAGCTGAAAAAATGCAGTATTATAAATTATTGGAATTAAATGCTAATGTATCCAGTTCAAAATGAACATTATTCAATTATACATAAATTTAATGTTATTTGAAGCAGTTATCATGTAACTTATTAATTTTCAGAAATTACTTAGTAGAATAAGTTTAACTGGATCATTTTTCATATCGTTGTATTAAAACACTCAGAATTTGCTTGTAATTTTTTTAATAGTATATTCCATTCTATAGAATGTATTGTATTCATAATATAGAAATTAATATGTAAAAGTAACATTAGTTTTGTTTAATTATTGAAATATGTCCTGGTATTTCTTGAAAATATTATCCTGGAAAAATAAATTGCAGTACTTCTCTACCCCTGTAATTGTTTATGAACATTAAAATATTTATACTTTCTTATGTACATTAATATCAATATTAAAGGTCTTTATACTGCTTATATATTTTTTGGAATAAGCATGATTTAATTTCCTCTTATTTATTTTATGTTCTTAAAGTGCATTTTAAATGATTATTTATACATTTTATTCTTTAGAACATGAATCCAATGCACCATTGTGGAGTCAAAGTAAGATGTATCCAATCAATACTTCTCCACCTTCTTCACCAAATTCTAATGCAGCTAAACATTTGCAAGACACTCAAGCGCCAAAAACCACTCCTCCTCCATGTGAAGTGTCTCGGAGCAGTAGCTCCAGTTCTTTGTACAGTAAACAACAAAATACATCAGGATCACTTTACAAAGCTTCGTCTGTGTATTCTCTAGACCGATCATTAAATAGATCAGGTGCCAATTTATCTTTCTCAAGAAACTCCCCTAGTCCTTCTGGACGTTCTAGTCTTCAACCATTGCCCCTTAGGAACCAAACGCCAAGTAAATTAGCTTCCCATCAAAATATAGCCTCTGATTCTTCTTCAGATTCATCACCTACTGAATCTACTCCTATGAAAAATGGTAGAACTACTGCTTCAGGAAGACCGTTTAATATGAGGAATAGGTATTTCAGTCTCACTGATAATACTAATCCTCTTGATTCAAAAACATCTGTTCTTGAAAATTCTAATGAGGGACTGCAGAAACTTCGAATGAAATCTCATAGTGAATGGGACCTTAAAAGTAGTTCTATGAATGATGGTTTGAAAAATAGCAAAGACTCTTGGCAGAGCAGTCGTTACTTATCATATTCACCTCGAAAGAGCTATGTTCGACCTCTGAAACCTAATCCTACAGATATCACTTCTAAATACTCTACTTCACCTGATGGAAAGCAAACCATTAATAATTTTGAAATGAATTCACTGTTTTCGTGTGATCCAGCTTCTGTGCCATGTAAGTGGATACTTTTATGATATTTTTCTGAATAGTGGAAAATTAATCCTTTACCAAATATAATTAAATGTAAATTATTATATTTTGTAGATTACGAAAATTCTTGATTTTTAGCTTCCTTGTTACCTTTTCTTTCATATTATTTAATTTACTATTAGGAACTAGGCACTCATCCCCCTATTTAATAAATAGCATTTTGTCCTAAATTTTTCTAAACCCAGTTTCATTTTATTTGTATTGATTATTCAATTTCCATTTAAAAATTTTGATGACCCCTCAACGAAGCTGACCTAAGGGTCTTTATGATTTAGATGCGAGAACCAAACAGAAGACATTGATTATTTTAATTTCCTTTTGAATTTTTGGAAATTATTTCTAATTTAAAAATAAAATTTTTTATATTTATAAAAAAGGAAACTAAGAAAATACTTTTCTGTAGGATTTTTTATGATATACTATTTAACTAATTCTGCTTTCTTATAAAAATACATTATATATATATTAGAGAATTATTTATTCTGATTCAAATTGATGTTCTGTGAAAAACTTTTTCTTATATTTTCATTAGAAGCATGAAAGAGATTTAGTATTTCTTTGAACTTTTGTGAAACTAAAAAATATATTGCTTAAATAAAAGATGAGATAAAATTAATGTAATTAGCTATGAATAATGTGCACTGAAAGTGAAGTGACAATATACAACTTTTGGATTTTTCAAAACTATAATTGTTCTTAATTTTTATTCTATACATATATTTATACAAGGTAACAAATAAGTTTGTGCCATTTTTAATGACATAAAAGAACATGACCTATAGAAAGTTTAGCCTATTGTTAGTTTATTAGTAGTAAAAGAGGTAATCACCATTGACTTCTATCACTGCTTGTCAATGTGTCTCCAGTTGTGCAATCCCTTTATGGTGAACTTCAGGGTTTTAGATGCAAAAAGTCCATGAATACTTGGTGCAAGGTGCTTCATGGGTGAAGGGTTTTCCAGGAAGATGGTTGTCTAGGGAATGGAAGAAGTGGTAATCAGATGGTACAAGATCAGGTGAGTTTAAAGGATATCTCAAAGACTCCCAACCAAGTTGCTAGATGGTATTCATGGCCACCCCCTCTACATGCAGCCTTATGTTATTTGATGAAGAACAGTATATCCTTGCAATTAGCCAGTGGATCTTTCTGTAGCAATTAAATCAAAAGTTTTAACACTGATGTGGCCATAGAGAGCAGAGTGGCAGAGAGTTCAGATGTGACCTCCTCACCTGATCATGATTCAAAGTTACAATACATTTGGTGTTGGGCAAGTATTCCAAATCCATTAACCTAGTTGTACAATCCGCTTGCATAGCTATGTTTGTATGCTTCTTGCACATGCTCCAATTGCTACGAGTACAGATTTGCAGTGACTGTTTAGCTCCTTGGAAGCAGCTTATAGTGATCCACTTGACAATTAGTCTACCAGACACAAAGCATAATCTTGCATGAGTGCATAGGGATAAATCTTCCACTTTGAATCTGTGAACCAATGCTTTACCATACTTTCAATCACAACACTATTCTCAAAGGTTTGATTTATTTGGTGACTTGATACAGAGCTGATAAGCCCACTTTGAATTCGTAAAGCAAAAAATTTGTCTTCACTATTATATGAGTTATGATTAATGAATGTGCACAGTAAACCTGATTTTATAATGAGTGATATTCCGGCTTTCACCTGACTGGTATCACAACCACAACATACCCCACTAATTATTTAGTTTTATTAGTTATTAGAGTTTTGTTATGGTTCTATTTTACAGAACTATTTCATGGTTTCATTAAAAAGATATTAGGTTGGGGAAAAAGTAATCCATTATTTTTTCGGTAGACGTCTGTAGTGATCGCTATCTCGTGAGGTATCTATCAAACAATTTCAGATTTATGCTCGTTGGAAAGATGACATTTGACACTAAAATATCCTCTTGTGGTTTTTTGTTTGATTAATTCAGTTACGAGTACAAGGTTTCAAAAATGGAAGACAACAAACAGAAAATTCAATACATTTTCGTTTTTCTCTTGTAACGGCAAAAAAGATAGCTGGGTGGCTAAAATTGTGAAAGGTGTTTATCGTCCTACATTAGACTGTAACAACCAGTTACGTACAATTTTGGTTTCGTCGATTCTGTTTGGATATTTGGATGCTAAAGATGCACCTCGCATGGATACAACATCGTCGAGAATGTCTATAAAATATCAAAAATTATCAAACTTGACAACATGTTAGCAGTTGTAGCTTCGCACAAGACCTAAAAATCTACATGAAAACCTTTTTAAATCTTTTTACAAAGCGAATCTGAAAGAAGTTACAAAAAGTTCACGTAAAAATAATGGATTTTTTTCCCCAACCTAATATAATAATCATGCAGAATTGTTATTATACTTTTAAGTTTTAATTTCATTACTTTCTCGCATTTTTGATATATGATCTGATACTTTGTGTTCAAGATAAGTTTGACAACATGATAAAATCAGTATGATGAGTAAAATAACAATAATGTAATAATATGAAAAGCAATGATATGAAACAATGATCTTTTCTTTTTAGTGACTCCACATGTTTGTGAGAACATTGCTGAAAATTTAGCAAGAGTTTCTTCGTTTGCAATGCAAGTTTTTCACAGAGTAAGTTCTATAGTATATAATCTTTTAAGTAATAAGTTCTTGTATATAATGTGTGCAGCATAATGTTTTAACACACATTATTGAAGTGAGTTTCATAGATGTTTTCATGTGGTTTTATTGATTTTAGATAATATTTGAATAAAATTTTTAATTATATTTAAAAATTATTTTTAGCTTACTTTAACTGACCTGCCTTCTGAAGAAAAGTCAGCAATGACCAATACTTTAGCAGATGGTGTATGGCAAGCACAACAAAATCTTCGTCCAGCATTCCCTGTATTAACACCTTGGTCCAACTCACATGATGGTTCCTATGATACCACCAACAGGCGGCTTCCTAGCATGAACCTTTTATATTCAAATGGGAATACACATAATCCCCCATCAATGCAAAGGTTTCAACATCATAGTATGTCCCAGCCTGACACTATGGCTCTTTTGCAACAATTCTCAGATAAATTGCTGAGTATTGTAGAACAAAAAATATCAAATAGTCAAGACAAGCCAAATAACTAAATTTTTATACATAGAAAAAGTGTACAGTGTTAAGTGTATGAGGTGTGTTTCTTGAGTGTTTGACTATTGAGGAATGAATGTGCAGAAATTCCATAAATTTGTTATACATTTTATTTAAGACTTTTAAATTTTTTTTTACCAAGATTATCCTCCTTTAGAATAGTGTTGCTGAGAAATTTCTTGGATATATGTCATTCCATTTTTTAATAGAGTATTTTGAGCTTAGCCTTAAATTCAAGATTTTACTCTTCCCAAAAATTGATAATCTTCCAAGCACTTATGCTCTTAGTAATTTAATGTCAAGAAGAACTATGAATTGAAATCTATTGTAACAAATATTCAATTTTAAGTATAAGTGACCTTAAAAAACATTTATTTTAGATGTAAAGTATAGAACTTTTATGTATACTTAAGTTTCAAGCATAAAATTTGATAAAAATGTAAAGCATTTTTTGAAGTTTCAGAAAATTACATTTTTATGTAAAATGATTAAAATATATGTATGAATGCGAAATGTTACTTTCAAGTATTGTGTTATATAACATCACAAGTTTTAATATTTTTTTGATCTTTCAAAACTGATTAGAATAGAATTATCATAATTTTTATTTACTTATTTCAGATATAACTTTACAAGAGAATTGTCATATTTCTTGTTCAGTTTACATGTGTTATTTGCTTAACTTTTTAAATTACCAAAGAATATTCATATTTTTTTCATGATTATTGGAAACATCTTCTTGGTTATTTTGATGATTGTTAAAATATTTTACAGTATTATATCCACATTTTAATTTATATCTATTATAAATGTATATAATTGATTTTTCTCACACATTTTTCCTCAAAGTTATACAATTATTGATATATCATTTTTTGTTGATCATTTAAAAATAATTACTAAACAATTGATTCCTTGCTCTTTCCAATATTAATTTAAAAACTATTTTTTTTTTAATAAAGCCTAATTTTAATTTTTGGAAAGACAATAAGCATATTTTTTTTCTGACTAATAAATTTACTATTTTTACTGAAGTGCTTTTCTAAAGTACACTTAAACATAATTCTTAAAGTTTAAGCTTTTTTTAAATTGGGTAGTTAAGGAGAAATTAAACCAGAATAGATTTTACTATATTTTTAAAATTTCAATTATTTTTGTGTAGATTAAAATTATACTTTAATTTGTTATGATTGATTAACTTTTTTCGTCATTTGACTATTTTTATAATTTTGATTCTATTATGAAAGTTTTTCTGTATAGAATCTTACATTCATAGCACTATAAAATCAAATGATTTTAGTATTTAAAATAGACACAAATGATATAGCTCAATAAAAAGTTTTTGTATCAAATGTCAGATATTGTCCTCTACATTTTTGTAAGAAGGATAATTTTATACCAGTATTTTATATTTTGTAAAATTACATATCAAAACTTGTTCATGTTCATTTATATATTTAGTGTCCAGTTACCAAAGTAATTATACATACTAAGTATTAAATGAATTATTATTTTACTTTTTTAAGTTGTATACCAGTTCTTGTATATAGTTCTGTGTGGAGTCTTTGTTTTATGAATGAAAATGATGTCTTCCACTGTGTTGATGTCGATAAATAAAATTGATGATTTTAAGTAGCCTTTTATTTCTTTTAAATCATTTTATTTTCAACAGAAAAACAGAATCTTATTCTGTGTTTATAGATTTCATTCACGTTTAAAACTGCATTTGGGAAGTTTGTCTGTAAAGAGAGCAATTAATTACATACAGATTTTAATTTATAGGATGCAAGACAGTTGTATGACATTCTACAGTTGAACACATTAAAGTTGAACAATATTTGGTTGTTGTTAAAAAAGTATATTATTTAAAACACATAAATTCTGCACAATATGTTTAATTTTTATTGCTTATTCTTTTACAGTATACCAATCATTTTATTTGCGGTCTTTATTTTGTTGTCATTAATAATCATTGTGATTGAAATTGATTATTGTGCTTAGTTAATCTTTACATTTGGAGCAATAAATGAACGGATTACTAGGCTATTCTTGCATTTAAAATCATAGTATGAAATTTCAATATCATGCATAAAAATATAATTTTTTTCGTTATATGCTAAACGATATTTAAATTTGCTTTAATTCATCAGTTTTAAATATTTGTATGTATTCTTACATTGCTTAATCTTAAAATTTCTTATTTGACATGAAAAAACATAATATTTTTAAAGATTAACATTTCTTTGTATGCTATGAAAGGAATTATAATAACAAGATAGTTTTGCAACTTCTAATGCAAATTTTTATTTGTCAAATGAATCAAGTTATTTCATTTTTCAAGTAAATTTATAATTATAAAAAACTATAATTGTCATTAAATTGAACATTTGACAGTAAAAAATCTTATTAGCAAATATTTTGTGCATGGAAATATATTAAGAATATATTGTAATTTTTTTACTAATTAATTTATTTCCATTTAAATGAATTAAAAAAGAAATTCTAATTCACATACTAAGAAAAAAATATTCACAATTGTAACACTAACAATATAACATTCAGCATCTGATTCAAAATTGGAAAATCAAAGTTGAATAGAATTATTAAGCATACTGTATGCTAAAAAGCAATTATTTGATAAATTAAATGTAATTCTAAAATAAGTATATATCTAAGCAAGTATTCATTCAATTAATACTGATTGATAAATCTCAGAAATGCAGTGTTATTCGTATGATGAGCAAGCATATGCAAATATATTTAAAATTATTTGTCAATTTAAACAAAATACATGTAAATATATAGATATGCAAACCAAAAACAAACCTTGTGTACCTTAATCCACTTAAAAATGTATTATTTTTAATGTAAAGAATGCTTACTTGATTTATAGCATTTGGAAAATTTTGAGTCTCAAGACAAAATGCTCCATGTTTTTTATAGTATCTACCTTCTTTACCAATTAGAGAATTATCTTCTGGTAGACCATTACTTGTATAAAATTGCACACCTGGTTGATTACTATATATTTGCATTACACGTCCGGAATTGGGATGAAATGTACTAACAAATAAAAAAAAAATTAATAGTTTGTTATTTTTCGAATGCTGTAAAAATCTTATTTAAAAAAAATAAAAATATTTTATTTTACTATTAATGTAAAAATTCTAAATTATATTTTATTTTCTTTAAATATCCGTAGGTTTTCATAGTTAATGTATATAAAATTAAAATTGTGTTTAGAGCATTTTCCATTTTGTTATAGTTATTTGTTCATTGAACATTTACCAATCAGTACTAAAAAATAGTTTTCAATTAAAAAATATTTTAAAGGCATTGGTTTTTTATGAACAAACGTTGGACAAATAAGAGGATTTAATGAAATACAATTAGTCGAATGTTTAATTATCTAACGTTTACAAGTTATTTTAGATAGTTTGTTAAATCATTTAAATTTTAAAATCACATATTTTTAAATTATCCAATTGAAATTTATTTAAATGCCATATGTATTTACATTATAATAAATTAAAATAATAGAGAAAAATATTTGCAGTGAAATGGCTAGAACTGTGAAATCTCTTATTTGTTCTTTGAAATTAAATAGAAAAAACTAGAAACTTGGCCATTTATTGAACCTTTGCCATTTCTATTTATTTCTTTTTAGAAATGCGATCTTTGGACTTTTTATCTGTTTAAGATTTAGTTCCATTATTTATGCATTGTTTTGCATATTAATTACCTAACATTATTATTTTTATTCATTAATAATTTTATAGAATAAAAATCTTACTAAGCCACTTTTCTTTCTACTCCAGTTTCACCATTGATACAAAAGTTATGATCAAAACCTTCCATATTTGATCGAATTAATGCTCCAATTAGCTTAGGCTCATAAAAATCAAACTTCGTTGAAGTTACAGATGCAATTTCCCCTAGAATAAATAGAAGATTGTCTAAAAAATTATTTTATAAGTATACCTGTTTTATGAAGTCTTATATATAATCTCAAAAAAAGTATCTTTTAAACAAAATCTGAATAAAAATGTTTAACTTTTGAATCAAAAATTAAAGTGGTTTCTGATTTATTGTCATTCCTACATCTCATAATTAAATAGAATTATAATATAGAAAAATTACTCTGAGCTGATGAGTTTTTTTCAAGCTTGAGTGAAATAAAGTATTTATATTATTAAAAAGACTGCAATATATTTTACAGATTTAGTATGAAACAATCACATATGATGATGAGTTACTTTTCTCATTCAGTCAACAAAATTCCTCCTTCAGTCAATATTTTCAAGCAGAATAATGTCAATTTTATTTAGTGTTTTGTGGTAAATATCAAATAAAACCCCAATATTTCAATTATTGTTTGGTCTTGATCAAAATAATCTTATTTTGTGCTATGAATATTTGGAAGTTTCCCATGAAAGCTCTTCATTCGATGTTTCCAAATGTTATGAATTAAATATTACAGTTAATACTCTATATTTTCTAAAAGTTGCTAGATTTTATAGGTCATCACATAAAATAAGCTATATATTATTTCAGGTGAGGCGATAACTCATTTCTTCTCTCAATTTGTGTTTTTAATAAATAGCCTTCATTGATTTTAATTAATATATACATAAGGCATTTTGAACTAAAAAATATTTTAGGAAATCATTTTGTAAATTATTTCTATTGATCTTTAACAATAAAACAAAATCTTTTTAGCAGCATTTCTAAGAAGTGAATAAATACAAACTCATATATGTATAAAATAATACAACTCTTAAAATGGTATAGGAAACTGTAGGCGAATTTGCAAAATAATTAATATTATTCATTTTGATGATTTTTTATTCACATCTAATCATTTTATCTAACTACAGGATATTTTATTTTTAAAAATATTTTTTTGATCACAAGACTTTTAATTAAGAAAATTAATAAAGATAAAGTGATTGCCTTACCTGTAGGAATCAGGGAATTGTTAACAGGTGTATATGAGTCGGCATTAATGGAGATCATGTGATTATAAATTGTTTCTTTTCCCTAAAATATATTTTGAATATTTTAAAATTAAATAATTAACACAAATCATGCAGTTAACATATCTTTGTCATCTGGTTAAACAGTAATTTAAATTTATTTTCAGATGTAATCAACTTGAGCCTATTTTATATGTACGTATATAATTCATTATCACTTTAAATCCCCTTTTAATAATAATATTTGCATACAAATTACTCCATGATGACTATAAATGATTTCTTTGTAAAAATTCATATCGTAT
The DNA here is from genome assembly GCA_026290005.1 of Latrodectus geometricus. Taxonomy (NCBI): domain Eukaryota; kingdom Metazoa; phylum Arthropoda; class Arachnida; order Araneae; family Theridiidae; genus Latrodectus; species Latrodectus geometricus. The sequence goes on along the minus strand of JAPDSC010092522.1, from coordinate 104,325 downwards.
TAATGTAATTAGACAAAATATATAACATTAAGAAGAGTATTATTCATCGATGCTTTTACGAAATGAAAAACTTTGCACTATCAAATTTTTATTTATTATTGAATCAAGCGAAAGCAGTGTTATAATACAATAGAATTCAAGATGGGAATTATCCTAGATGTGGGGTGAATATTGAGGGATCGGCGACCCGCATATCTGAAAATACTATTGGAAGTTGTAATCGCGAGGCAAATAAAAAATTAAAAGTAGCTCATGATCAGAGAGTGCTCAACCCTGCTTTAAATAGTTGTTTCTTTTGTTAAAACATTTTAATTGGTATAAAAAATGGGTTACTTTGGTTTAAAAAATTATACGTATAAATGTTTTTTTTTTTAATTAAGAATTTAAAAATTCTGTCAAATTAAGCTTTATTTCAAATAATGATTCACAAAATGTGATTAAAGTTGCAATTAGGCCTCCAAATTTATGTTTATATGCACACATTTATAATTATATATTTAATTAAAAAATATGATGATTTTATTGAAATTTTCATCAAAATCAGTTTAAAAGAATTTCGATAAATACTTTCATGTAAAACTGACAAGATAATTAATTTTTGCTTAGAATTTGCCATAAACCCAGGCGAGAGAGGAATTTATCTATGTTAATTATAATTAACATACATAAATTCCTCTCTATATCGTAGGTAAATGGACAAAATTTCTATCTTTGCCTTATCTCACTGAATCATCGTTATTAAATTATAGCGTTATTAGAAATTATTAAATTACAAACGAAAAACAAGAATGATAGTTACATGACCAGCAAGATTGAAGTAAGAATGATTTGTCAAATTCACTGGTGTTGGTTGATTTGTTGTTGCTTCATAATCTATAATCAGTTCATTTTCTTTTAACTCGTATGTTACTTTTGTCTTTAAGTCACCAGGATAATTTTCTTCCATAGATGGACTTGTGTAAAAAAATATAACTTTGTTGCCTTCTACTTTTGAATCCCACAGGACCTGAAAATTAAATGTAATGAAAATAATGCTATATATTTAAGTTTTTTAAATCTTTTAAACCACGTAGTGAACAGCTTAAGTCTATTGTAAGGCAGTTTAATGTCTTTGCCTTTCGTAGATGGCGGATCGTATTCACGAGTGAAGAAACCCGGAAAATATGCAAACAAACGTGGAACCAATGGACGTGCGTGCAAAAGGCGGAAGTACATCCATCTCCCGTTGTTAAACAGTTGCTGGAATCAAGCCTTGGTCTTTGCTGCGAAGAGCACTAACAGTGTTAGGCTACGGTGAGCCTATATTTCTAATCTTGACGCCGCGTAGAGGACAGACTAACCGCCTAGGATATTTTAGCATCTATAACGTTCATTGCTTTTACTTTTTATAAATAGTGGGCCATATTCACTTGTCGAAAGGGAGGAAACCAGAAAGGCAACAAAATGAACACCCCAACAGACTTTCATGCCGAAGGCAGTAGCGCCATCCATTTCCCGTTGTTCAATAGTGGCTGGAATCAATTTAATCTTATAATTTTTTTAATTTTTTTTCTAATCCTAGAGTTCTGCTGAGAATACTTATGAAATTGATTTTGGAATGTGAAATAAAAAAGATTAACCATGATTCAATTGATGCCACTGGTTCCAAATATCGATATGCACTCCAAATATATATGGAAAACTTAATAATAAAGGAAAATACCAAAATTTATCTTTTAATGTGCCAGAATAAATTTTGTTCACAAAATTATTTTGACTTCACTTTATTTCCGAAAATATGTATAGCTTAAATTTTATTTTAATGAAATTAATTAAGTAATTAAAGAAAGAAAATGCTTACTTTATCAAAACCTTTTGTCCCTCCATGTAAATGATTTGCTCCATCGTTCTTGGCTAAGAAATATTTTTTGTCTCCCAAAACGAATTCTCCACCTGCTATTCTATTTGCAAAGCGTCCAATTGTTGCTCCAAAGTAATGAGAATGCTTGATGTATGCTTATGGGGGAATAAAACAAGAGCAGGTGAAGCAGCTATTACCATATTTAAAAGAAATATGTGCAAGATGTTGATACTTCTAAATCTTTAATAATGCCATTGGAATTGTATTAATTTGGTATTTGAATTAATGAATTTCTCGTCATTTTATTAGCTCTTTGTTTTTTAAATAGATTCTAATGGTTACAAATTACTCATCATATTATTTCTTTTGTTTCTCATATTGTATAACAACAAAAAATGAAGTGTAATTGTTTTGAGTCTTGTTACAATTTGCGTTAGTAAGGTGTAACTAATCTGTGTCATTAATGAAAACTAATTTTAATGTTTTCTAAAACAATTTCTCTTAGCTATATTAATTTAAATTAATATTTTATCATGATTGATATATATTTATCTTTAATTAACATAACTTATTTTATCATGATTGATTTTATTATTTTTTACAAAATATTTGCACCATAAGTTTTTGATTATTTTTCACTAGTTAAAACGTTTTTGAAGATGTAGAGAATGGTGTTATTAAATAAGACTATATACTCTGTATTTAATTTAATTTAAAATTAGACGTATGTTATAGTTATATTACTCAATGTATTTAGTTATATTTCATAAATTATTTTAAAAATAATACGTTATAGTAAATTATACGAAAATCATACGCAATTATATTAAAAATATGTTACTAACATTTAAATTTTAAAATTAATTTACAAATCACTAACATTTAAATTTATAAAATATAAATTTATGTAACATTATAAGAGCATTTAAAAATAATTAAAAATTCTTAAAGTTAATAATTATTTAAAATAAATATTTTTATTTTATTTAGTTCAAATTGAATTAATTTCAGCATGCATTACAATTACAATAAAATAAAAAATGTTATTGATTTAGAGTAATTGAAGACAATAATAATCAAGTAAAAATAGAGGAAAATCTGAGAATTAATTTTTAATAATAACTTACATTTATTATTTTTCCTTAAATTTCCAATAGTATTTTATTACATGGTGAACGTCAAAAATATCTGCTCTTTTGTATGACAATCAACAAATTAATAAGGTTTAGTTGAAAGAAAAGAGAGTTTTCATCTTTGCAATAGAGAGTCTTCATCTTTGCAATAGAGAATCAGAAGCATTCGATCCTGAACACAATTAACACAACAATATATTATTTTTATCTACATTTAAATGTTAGAATAAGTGTTAAAGCAAATGTAATGGGTATCGAACACACTACCTTCCTGTTGTGGGTGCGACACTTTTCCCAACCAGGCCAATTGAAATGTTTATTAAAATGTTTGTTAAAAGGACATTTTTTGAATGATTAATGTCCGCTAGTGTGAAATTATAAGAGTATAACACAATTTTTTTTCCGTGGTATTGCAACATAATTATGCTGTATAAAATGTGGAATAATCTTCTTTTTGGAATGTAATATTTCTATTGATGAGTCTATAGAAAAATTTGAATTCGTTAGCGCTGAGGTGGCTACAATATTTTTCACCTTGTGTGAACCAATAATAATAATAATGATAAAAACCTATTAAATTAAACATTATTGAATTAGTATTTTACAAATTTTTTTCATATCAATTACTAATTACTTTTTGAATTGTAATTTTTTAAATTCAGTTATTCAATTTTAAGGAAGATTAAGTAATGTATAAAAATAACATCTCTTATATAATGTATTTTTTTATCCCCAGTCATTAGGAATATATAAATGAAATATAAGAGTTTATTAAAAAGCATTCACATAAATAAAAACTAGAATGACTAGTAAACGGTTAATAGTTACTTATTTTTCTTCTGATTGCTAGTTAGAAAACTACTCGACCAACAATAGTTTATATCTTCAATAAGCAGATTCTAATGAACTGCTTACCTTTTAGCAGCTATATAGTTTTACAAATTCAAATTATAAATAAATTTATAATTTTAAATAAATTGATAATTAATTATAAATAAATTTATTTTCTTTTAATTAAGTTTTGTTCAAATTATAAATAAATTTATAATTTTCTTTTGTTATTTTATAAGCATATGCATTTCTGTTTAATTTTATTATGCCACTTCTTATTAAGTATATCTAAATCATTTTTGTGATAGTCGTCATTTAATAAATGAAAATATAAATATTTAAAAATCGAAGAAAGCAAAATGAATATTTAAATAAATTTCCAAACTATTTCTTTATTTGATGTAAATTATATTAAATAAGAGTCAAGAATCTAAACGCAATTTTAAAACTGCTTCTTGTAGTCTTAAAAAAAGTACTATTTATTAATTGTAAAAGATTTGAAAAAATACATACATGTAATATCATCAAATCCTAGTACTATATCTTCTAAATCACCATTTTTCCCAGGTGTTTTTAGTGATGTTATAGTAGCACCGTATGTAATCAGCTGAACTTCAATGTTTCCATTCGACACTGTAAAGCGAATTATTTCCTTAGTTTGTCCGTTATTTTGGATCTCTCCGAATCGGTCTTGTTTGATAGATATTGCCATCTGTAAATCTCATTAAAATTCAAAATTCAATCGGAGTTTCACAAAAATGGAACAAAGCCAACAGCTTTTTGTGTGGATTTAAATTTAGAAGACGTTAAAAACAAATTCACTTTTTTGTTTATCATTACGAAAAAAAGCGTCTGCTACTGATAAACAGCAGAACGAAAATCACAGTTACAGTTAGTTAATTCACGGTTATTTTTTTCATCATTTCGTTGTCATTGTTTTGAAAATCAGGAGAGTCAAGGACTCCTAAATGTAAGTATCCGGTTATCGAGGCAAGTATTCGGTATTTTTTCACAGTTTTGCTAAAGCTTAAGTTTTCAAAATTTATTCTTTGACGGGTGCTTAAAAAATGTAACTTACGAAATGAAAGTTTAAAGCTAATGAATGGATAAATTTATTATTTTTCTTTACTCGTGAATGTTTTGTCTATATCTTTGTGTATGCAAGAACAGTTATTTTGAAAATGAATAATGTGATAATATTTCAGATTTTATAAATAGTTAAAAGTAAATCCTGAATTACAAGGTCATGGGAGTAAATCATCATCATCGTCAGAAAAAACTGAGGAAGCAAATTTATTGTATATGATATATTTCTTGATATTTATTTACAATGTATGTTTTTCGAATGAAAGAAATCAATGAAATGAAAACCTTTATGTTACAAGAGATGTATATGTGTGTGAAGAACTTTATGAAATATTAAATCAATTAAAGTTATAACGTATGAAATATAATGAATTTATTATGACATTCGTACTAACTTTATAAAAATGAAAAAAAATATTTTAAAGATTTAATTAATTTTTTATATTATTTATTTTTATTTCTGAAGTTTTCATAACTCAGTTTTATTTAGAATAGCTGACTAGTTTTATAACTTTTGGTTAAAAACTAGTTATCTGTTACATGCTAATATTAAATGAATAAAAACAACTAGACATATAATTTATGTTTCAAAATACTGTTTTATAGCAAACGGGAACCAGACTGAAATATTAAAATTAATATATATATTTTAGATTTCATAAATAATATTTTGTTATTTTATATATATTCTCGTTTTTATATATAAAATTTAATTCCAGAGTTAATTATTCATTATTTATCACACAGAACATAAATATTTGCCCACTCTCAGCTGCCTGTCAGAGTTAGATTTAAAATCACGTATCGGCTCCTTTAATACAGTGACTGTATACTTAGATGGTGTCTCAGAATAATGATTCCATTCTGACCTTTTGTTGCGGTTCAGCAGAATAATTACACTCTAGCCGTTCGCAATATTTCCTTGTATCAGATTGAGAACTTTCTCAATCTGATACAAGAAAATATCATAGATTTTTCTGTAATTTTTTTTTTTACTAAAAATTTAAGTCTTTTTTCTATCAATTAGCCCACTTACTTCCAACGGTCAAAGATATTATGATTGAGCATGCAACCCTTATGGGTTCCTGTATATACAATCTGAATGAGTATGAACAAACTACGTTTTAGTCGGAAGAAAAATGTAAATTATAAAAGACCTATATTTTAACAAATTATCTGTGCATAATTCAATTTTGGAAATTATATAAATAATTTTCTCATTAGTTATAAAGCTTACTAAGTTCTCTTTTTTAAAAAGACTCGGTTATTCAAAAACATTCTATTTTCTTTATATAGTCATAATTTGAGATCAATATAACACGAAATAAATTTCCTGTAATAAAATGGTAAATTATTTTGAACTTTCAACCATTTTTGAGATAGAATAAGCTGTATTAAAATATCTTGCTTTCCAAAAAGTTTTATTTACTAAATTATGTATATGAATATCTTCTAATTTTTGCTAAATTTCAATATATGGGTATACAATACAGTTCACGGATTTAATATTTGTATCTTATTAGTATTTCATCAACATACATTACTTAATATTGTTAGATATAATATAAAATAACTTTCTTAATATTGTCAGATAAATGTCTATATTGTTACTTACCAAAAAATACAGGTTCAACATTAATTATTCAGAGCTGTATCGGGGCTCATTTTGACTGTTGCTAAACATTGTTTTGATTTCGTCTGTAGTCGGAAGAGGTTCTGCAAAATATTATCATGAATTACGAAGGCGGTTTAAAACTGATTTGACCAACATTGAAAGCACTTGCATACTAGAAGTTATGCGTTTGGATAATAATCTGTAAAATATTAGCAACTTTAGAAGTAGATTTTGGAAATATCCTGAAGAATTTATTTTACAGTAGCTCACAATACAAAATATTGTGCATCGAAAAATTAAATCAAATTTTATGAATTATCATATTTAAATTGTTTGAGGCTAATTATATTTATTTCAATTCTAACTTCTGCAAGTGTTTTGTAAGTAAACTATAAAGAAAACATTTATTTTGTCTCATTTGCACATAATTTGTTAATCATTATGCAAAATTTTTCAGGATATGAAAATGGTAATTAAAATTCAGTAGTAATATGTCTGCATTCCGTTTTAGGAGATTTAAATGGGAAGAAATGAGATTCATGAACGAGCGGTAGATTATTGATGCTGCTTATAAGCATTGATCAGAAGAAAAAAGTGATCTATTAAATCAACTAAGTTTATACTTGAAATTTTTCAGGTAGAATTGAAGTAGAATTGGCAATATTTCTCTAGAAAAAAATTGTATATTCTGAAACAAATTAATGAAAAAATTTATCCCCATTATCTGATTTGAGAATACATTTTAGAACTGATGGAAAAAATTTTCGCAAATTTTTGGGATCGAATAATGAGTAATAATTTTCAGAGTAGCTTATAGGATGATAATTTATAATAGGTGTAAGTAAATTTAAAGTATTTATTTTAAAATAAAAATATTAGATTTAAAATTTTAAAAAGTTAAAAAAAAAAAAAATCAACTCTCAATATTCTTTAAAAAAAGAAAATATCTTCCTTGGCACTTTCTCATCAATTTACAAGTTTAAGTGGAAGGCTTTTGAGGATTATTTTTGTGTTCCTGTAAGCAATTCCTTCACTTTGCTACGGATTTCTTATATTCTTATGATTTTTATTTTATTTTTTTGGTCATGCTTCCTTTTTATGATATTGTTTAGGCGAGAGCCTCTAATAATTTAGGATGATTTTATGCTGCAAATATAAGAATGATAAATTTAAAAAAAGAATGATAAATTCTTTTATGAAAATTTAAAAGAAGAATGATAAATTTAAATTTAAAGACTAATCTTTATATGCAATCTTTACGTACGTATTTTTTATGATTTAAATGTCAAAGCTAGTTTTTATTTGTTATAGTTTTAAGATACAAACTGTTATTGTTTTTTTTATAAGAAAATATAAATTTAACGTAAAATTTCTTACATTAATCTGTCATAAAACCCAAGGAGCTTTAAAAAAGCTTTAAATAACAATTAAAGCATAAATTTACATATGTATGAAAATATTAATATTCTTTTCCTTAAAGACAAATATTTTTGCATTTGCTTTATGATTGTCAGAGCCCTTCCTAACATATTTGTGAAATAATTTCCCACTATAAAAATAAAGCATCATTTTATTTTTTAACTCCATTGACTTAAGATAATGTTACTAGTTTTATTTTTGAAAAAATTTTTTACTTAAAATTGTAAATATTAAATCTAAAAAATCCGCGCTGTTCAGTCCTAGAAATTTATCAAATTCTCGAATTTCATTCAATAGAATATAGTTTTATTAAATTTATTTATATATTCTAATAAAAAATAATAACTAAAAAATATAATAATTCTATGCCTTAAAACTTTTTTAAAGTTATTTTGTTTTGATATGTTTCTAGCTGTGTCTTTGGGTTGATTGAAACTATTGAAGACAGATTCCGGAATTTTAATAGCAGTTAAGTGACGAGTTTTCTACCTATGGACTAGAATCTTTTCTTTCGGATCACTGCACAAGAAGTCTGCAAAATATACAACGTGTATAGCAAAATATATAATGTGTATATTTTCACGACGGTCTTGGACTGGGTGAAATATTGAAGTCTCTGTTGCTTATCCCCCTGGTGCAGGAAAGCCCACACAAGGTCCAGAAGATCTGGCATAGGGTAATGTCCAGCTTCTTTTTTGGAGAGGAACCACAAGGGCAGAAGACTGACTTGACCTCTGAACACACATGCCATGGGTACCCGTTCATAGGGTAGGCAACCATTCATACTCCATTGATACAAGGAAAGGACAAAGACAAGATCAAGAGAGAGAGAAAGTATATCCATGCCCGAACCGGGATTCGAACCCAGACCTTCCTATACGCAGTCAGGCATTCTAACCACTAGACATAGTAAGCGGCATTGAACTCTCTACCGTTAGCCTATGAGTATGCACTTACCACTCGAGTAACTGATTTATTTATTTTCATTATACATTAGTTCTGAAATAAAAACACACCATATGACTTTGAGGCAAAGAAAAAAATAACTCATAATTTTCAACGATATTTGAATTTTCTTTTAAGGCAAAAAGGTATGAGCTAATTATTTTCCCCAGATTTGTAAAATACTTAATCACCTTTTTTAATCAACAAAAGAAAATCCTTTCAAGATATAATTATTGTAATTCTTAAGTACGGCGTATATTCAAAAGTATATAATATTTTTATGTTTAGTTATTAATTATATTGTCATAAGCCTGTTCTTTCATAGTTATTTCAGTTTTAATAGATCTATTACTATTTTATTAGAAGATCTGTTTTTAGCCATGGTATGCCAGAATAGCTATATTTTCGTTTTATTACTTGTGTATTCAGGAAATTCATAGCTATTTATATGGATCGTAAACTTATTTATGCATCCGATTAACTGTTCTAATAGTTCCCCATCTCAGCATTGAATGTAATCTTTTTGATCTAAAAATGAGAGACTTTATTTTAGGATATTGAAAAAACATAAAAGGAACATTTTATAACAGCTCAGTTCATAAAGTGAACTATTATCGGATGAATAAGAACACTGTTAAATTTACATGATAGTACATTCACTACATTTTATTCATAAACTGTTTATTTTCAGAAAACCTCATCCGTACGTTTTTATTGAATTTGGAAAGACCAGACTGAAAGTTTCTTTTGTAAGGAATTTCAGTTCTTACAAAACAAATTTTAAGTTGCTTAAAGTATGTGTAAGGTGCTTAATGTATTTAATCATTTAAGATAGTTTTTATATTTTTTAAAGTAACTTTGATCTTTCTGTTTTTATGTAGATATCACACAATGCAGAAATTTAGTTTGAAAAAAGTTAATTATTCATGTAATATATATATATATATATATATATTGCTAGTTTCAGAGAAAAGGATTATATACATTAAGCATTAAGAATATCAATTTATTCTAAATGTATTGTGTTAAAAGTAATTAAAGGTAAGGTTTTTGATGCTATTACTCTCTCATATAGTATTTAAAATTTGTAGACCTTAAGTATTAAAATGAAAATTTTATTTTGTCAAAATTATTAAAATAAATTTTAAAATAACTTTTGCTTTAAGAAATGACCGAATGGAGACACGATCCAAAATTTTTGAGAATAACTAATAAAACACTCTCTACTTATAGATACTTAAAAGCTCAAGCAAGTGAGGTAATCAGTTGTCTTTCATAAATACGTTATGATTGCTGCTTTGAATGAGGACGAAGGAATAAGGAAATAATTATGTAATCAATCGCGTACATGATGGCTTGCTATTTCAAATTTCTTGGATTTATAGAAAAATCAGAAAACAGAAGATCAATTAAGTCACGAAAATAGCTCATTTTTAGGTGACATTTCCTGAGACTAAAAATTTATAGTGGCTTTCATGGTTTACTGGTGAAAATACCTGAGCATATTTAAATTGCATAGATTTTAAATTTGTCGAGGTGCTTTCCAAATCTCTTTAGTTTTTCTGGAAATGTTTGGACTTATGGAGTTGGTATAATTTTTCCATGCCATCTAGGGATCAGACTAGGAACTAGGGCCAACTAGAACAACTAGGAACAAACAACAGTAGTGGGGAAAAGTGAAAAAGAACCTCTAAAAGATCTAAGGAACTGGGCGTTCTTGAATGAAGAGTACTGTCTAGAGCAATCCGGAAGATTTATATACTACAGGACCACACTTACGAAGAATTTCAGTAGATGCCTGAGAGTGTTATGTCAATAAATCTTGAAGAAAGCCTCTGTATTCGGTTACCACACTTGTGCATCGCTCCAAAACAAACCCTTGACCCTAAAAACTTCTGATCACTAAATCCCACATTTTCTAGGGTAATGTGTGGCAAAGATCAGAGTTGAATGCCGGTACATAAGTGAAAGGAGGAGCACTGGAGTGACGAATCAAGATTCTTCTTCCATCCTTTTGATATTTGGTAGGGGAAAATCTCCTAAACGTCTATATTGTTACAACAGTGAAATTCGATGGAGCTGGTGTTTTGCTTTATTAGTGTTTCTTTAAGCATTGTCTTGCACCCATAATCGCAATATTTGATAAGTTCAACACCTCAGCGAATTATACCATTCCTAATGATCATGTGTTTCCTACATTGGGATTGTTTTACAAAATTTGACAAAGAATTTTCAAACTGTAATGATTAAATATAGAAAATTCAATTATTAACAAATATAATACTATTAAAACATTTATCTCTATAGAAATATGTGTGAACACAAATATAAGAGAAAATTTATTCGCATGAAAGTTTCTTTTGTTTATTTGCATCAAAGTTTATTCATCTAATAGTTTGTTTTTATGAGGAAGATATTTGTGTGTTTGACTATAAGCGCTTATTTCCAAAAGTAAAAAATGCAGAGGAAAATGTTTATTTTCTGAATCCATTTTGAAGTGGAAAAATTATAATTTACAGCATGGATAAATGAAATTTTTACATAATAGTTACGGCTTCATGTTAAAAAATATATAAAAAGCAGATCTACTACAAACCAATTACAAAAAATTTTACAAAGTTACCAAAGTTGCAGGTAAATGAAAATAAGAATAAAAAGTAATTAAAGCTTTAGTATGAGAAATGCTTTCATGCATTCAAAAAAAGAATGAAAAATTCTAAATGCTGATTAATTTTCGGACGTATTGAAGCAGAACAATCAATAACACGTTGCTAGGTTTTTAGCATTCAATATTTGGCCATATTACGATTATGGAAACAACTCATCACCAGTTGTATGAATACTTTATGATTTTTTTTGTACTCCTATCTATCAAATCCAAAGCTACATAATTGAAATAATATTGCCAGCCTATCAGTTAGAGTGCATCTGAGCGAGACAAAGTAATGTTTGCTGATAACTTAAGTTTTGCTTTCTAATTCAATAATAAGCTTATAAAAATCTAGAAAGGACTGAACACATCATTGGACATCTTATATTACGAGGTGTATGAATTATGCTCTGTAATGGTCTACCTAACAATATGTGATTGCCGTAAATTATTAGGATCAAATAATTTACCTGATTATAAGATTATGCATACCACAATTAATGCTGTTTTAAGTTTGATAAATTATAATCCGCGTCTCCTTCGAATTGTCTCGATATATTAGTTGTTAACAACCAATTATGATTATCTTATTTGATACTAATGGAAATATTTTGAAATTGATCTTTTTTAGAAAATTCCCTCACAAAAGACGTACGCAACTTCACCAAAATGTACATTTTATATTCATGCAAAAAAACAATTTTTCCACACTTTAACTGCCTATAAGTGAGTTTCTTTGCAAACTTCAATTTATTTTTGCGATGAAATGTTGTAAGTTATAGCTTTACGATTTAAATTTTATAATATCTTTGAAATAATATTTTAATGTTCAGACTGAAACGAAAATTAATCTCTTTTACATTATTTTCTTGTGTGTAATTTAAATTCTGTTTTGATGTTCTGGACTTTTGTAAGTCATTTCTACCAACAAATAAGATATTTATTGAGATTCCATAAATAAAACATTTAATATATATAATAAATTTATTCTTAACTGAATTTTGTTTTATATTCATTTAATTAATTTGAACAGATACATTGTGGAAGATTTCAACAAAACAATTAATTTTTTTTGTGCTATTTTGTTTAATAATAAAGTAAAGATTTTCAACAGCTTCGAAGCATTTTTTAAGGAATGCATAATATGCTAATTTTTTAAGTTAACGTAATTTCATATTTCTCTGTTAAAACAGTAGCAATTTAAAATCTTTACAACTCTGAATTTATTAAAATTTTGAATTCTCTCATGTAAATAAAATATTGTATGTAAAGATCTTAAATAAATATTTTGTTTTATATCGAAAGAAAGAAAATATTACTTTTAACTTATGAACTTTCAACAATGTGCTTAACGTTACTTAAATTTTGTGAAACATAATCCATAAATTTTAGAAATAATTCTACTTTGACTTTTTCTCACAAAACTATTTTATGTTAAAAAATATATTCAAATAATATGCATCAACATTCACAAAAAAATAAAAAATTTTGGGTATAAACAGAAAAAATATTATTTTCTTAATTGTTGCTATTGTTTTTGAGACAGAAAATTAAATTTCAATACTTAAATTCTGAAAATTAAATTAAATTCTGATATAAAAAAACACTGAAGTAAATTTTATTACAGTAGTTAAAATATAAATTAACTATTTAAGAAAGGAAACAGAGAAACACACTGAGATTGTTTTTAATTCAAAAAATTATATTATAACTTTCTTTTCAATAATAACAAATAATGACAAAACTCAAATAACAAAAAAAATTATTTTTATAACATCAAAATCTGAATTGATATAATCTGGGAAAAGTAAATAACATAACAATGTAATAACAAATAGTGTCAGATGTCGAAATGGATAAAAAAGATGAACAGTATGATAAATGTAGATCCTATGCTCCCTACTTGTATTAAGGAGATTTCGATTCTCTTGTAGATCGGAACACATTAATCACTTTATCTTAAATTATCCTTGGTGCAAATTATCGAAAGATTTTTGTCTCTTCTATAAATCTTAAAAAGCATATCGCTAGTAAAATTATGAGTTTAAAAATAAAAACAATGGTATTCTGATACCCTTTCTATATAATAAATATCAATAACCAAATTATTTAATACAGATAATTCATATCGATACATTTGTAACAATTCATTTTTAGTGAGAAATTTTGCTAATAATTCCTAAATAAAAGATTTAAGCTTTTATAAAAAGAAATGTTTTTACCTATATTTCTTGTGATATAAAATCTTTGATTTTTTAAAAACTGAAAATACCCACTTTCTCGAATAAAATTTTCCTAATTTGTAGGAATTCAAATAAAATAATTAATTCTTCATTTTTAAATTATCAATAAAATGACGTTAAAATAATGAATGAAAATATCTCCTAAGAATAATGAGTTTATCAGAAAAAAAAATGAAAGAAATGTTAGATAAACATTGATGTTTTAATCTGCAGTGCTCATATTAAGATGTTGTCGGTCCCTTTGAGATCCCAATAAATTGAGACATCTGCTATTAATCAGGGAAAGTCTGAAGAATTCCCGCAAGATTTGTAAGTAAAATAAAGCGGGAAGAGGGAAAGTCATAAGAGAATAAGAAATGATGAAGATGTTCATTAAATTAATGGATTGCATATCTTCATGCAACACTTAATATATCCATGTTTAATTTGCTAATTGGTTGAATAAATGCTTCAACACTATTAATCCTAAGGCCGTTTCTGGCAGTTAAAAAGTTCTTTTTGGTTTATAAGGAACAAATATTAGAAAGAATATTTGCAGTTGTGTCTGTGGTAATTATTGTTAATGTGTAATTCATTACTATGATCAAACATTTTATTGTGGACTTTCTTAAATTAATTAAAACAAGCTTTAAGTAACATGTTTTTGTTTTACTTCAGAAATAATGTAAATCATGTTTAGATAATAAAATCTTTATTTATGGTCCCTCAAATTTTTGTCGTTAAATTGAATTATTCCATACAGCTTAATTATAAGCTGTATGGAATAAAATGAATTTATATCAGAATATTAATGTACGACTAACTTTAAACAAAATATGTGATTCATTTCAAAATATCGATTGTAATTAATTTAAACCGTCATTAACAATGAATTGAATTCATTGTAAAGATGCTCATAACATTATTCTGAAACTTTGACAGCTTTAAGAACAGAAATATGAAGTTTTTCTTCCATTTAAAACTGCTCTTTATACATATTAGTTGGAAGTGAAGAAAATTATGAAGGGATAAGATTTTTCATTTTCTTTTTGCATTCCCATAGTGTAGTTTTTTTTAAAAATAATTATTCTTTTCAATTTTTGAAAAAGTATATTGTTTTTTCAATATTCGAATCAGTTTTCGATTTCTCCAATACGCCGAAGATCGGAGATGAATCGGAACACTGATAAAGGGAATCTTGAACTTAATAACTTCGTATTTATTCGGAATTTTCAAGAGCTTGACTCCTCATTCGATGTGTGAATTCCTACTATATGAAACACTTCATTCGTGTACCAATCTAAATAAATAATATCGTTAAAGAATAGGGAAAGAAGTTATTCTTCAAAATCTCTGGATTCAAAATCTCGAAAACTGGATACACATTTTCTGCTCAAAGTTTGGTTAATAATTATTATATAAATTAAATTATACTACTAAACATGTAAAAATGATTATAGAACTCATGTAAAAAATAAACTGTTACAACTCTGAAAGCAAGTAAAGAATGATTAACAAGAAAATGAAACTTCAAATGGAGAATATTGAATTGTTTTGAGAGCTATAAATATAGAAAGGTTGCGAATTTTTGCATTTTGTTTTCTTAAGAAAAATTAAACAAAATGTGAACCATAAAACCTAATAGAGTTTCAAGCTTTCTTTTATAGACTAAAATGATCACAATGAATAACATTCAATTCATTTTCCCAATTTATCTTTTTTTTAAACTCTACAGATTTTAAATACTTTTGTTTGTCATCAAACTTTTCCTTTCTAACACAACAGTCGAGAATTATCGAACTTCCTTCTTTAAATTTTAAGATTAAATTTTGCGTGAACAAAACTTTTATCACAATCAGTGAATCTTTACTAGGGTTTTCATTTTTAAAGAATTTATATATTTTTTTTTAAATTACAGAAATTTATTATTATTATTATTATTATTTTTTTTTATTGATTTTTGATATCTACAGTTGAAATTTGTAAGCGATATATTTTCTTAACTGGAATTCTATATTTTAAATTAAATAAAAGGTATTCATCAAAATTTAGGAATTTGATTCATGATATTCACCTTTTTTTTTTATCAGATTTAACATTTATGTCGAAGTCTTCAGTTTTTCAAGTTAAGCAATGAATTTAAACGCTTTACGAAACTACTATAAGCAAATGATATAATGAATGTAATAATGGAAATTGATGCAATAATTATGATTTCGACTCCGCAGGCGGACGGCCTATTCGCGAAGTGAGCGTAAGTCTGTAAGTGTCAATTGCGTAAAAAGAATAACCCATCACTGGGAGACCACAGGAATCTTCCTGTCGAGCAAGGAAAATACAATATCTCCTGCAGTAACGCATGGTCGATTGTATAGCTGGACCAGTTAATCCCAAGCATGGTCGATGGTTTAGCCATGAAGCTCTAAAACACAACCGATTCGCAATCGGAGCAAGCCAACATAAATGCAACAATTTTTACTTTTATGGAAGCTAAAAAGTAACATGACAAAACTATAACGTATAGTGACAGCCTCACAGAATAAGTTTCTTTTACATGAGTCGTCTGAGGTCACGTACCCTCTAGAGGGACTTTGTTAGAAAATGAGCAGTATTCACGTTCAGTTAGAGGGAGACCTAAAAAATCTCTAGCACCTACTCCGAGCTAACATACAACTGTACATTTGTTACAGAGTGAGCTACAATCCACCCATTAAAAGTTGTCTCTAAAAATGGTGAGTACTAGATTTGTTTTACCAGAAGAAAATCTTTGGTGGTTAACATCTCAAGCTTTCCACAGATAAATGTGTTGTGGTTGTCTTGGAGGTTATAGATGGTTTCTACCGGGTAGTATTACAGTTACGGAGCTGACCTCTGTAGTTGACAAAGAGGTTCGATGTTTATCTTCATCTTAACAAAAGTTCTTGTAAATTGGAGTAGAACACAGGGGAGTACTCAATTGTTGAACTTGGACACAAACTATGGGAATTGTATATTAACTGTCTGAGAAATCATTGCTGTAGCCAGCTAAATTAATTTTGTTTTGTTAATTTATTTTGCAGCTTGACTGACTCTATCAGTTTACTATTTATCACTCTTACTATAAACTATTTTTTAATTGTTATTGCTTCCAATTAAAGTCAATGAAAATTTACACAAGGTCCTTCGTTGCACCCATTATAATATCGCAAACATTAGATTGATGGACTAACAAAATATTTTGACTTCTAGTTTTGTGCTGCTATTAAAGTAAAAGATGAAAAATGATATCCACTTTATATTTAGTTACTGTTTCTTCACAGCATTCATAATAATTACGTTCCATTATACATTTTACAAGCAGGTAATCTCTACTACGTGGTTGATTATACAATACACTGTACTTGCTTTTATTTTTGAATTTCAATGTATGGTAGAGAGATAAGATATGTACTGTCTAAAAAAATTTCCTATAATAGCCAGTTGAGAAATAAGGACATATATTTTCTAACCTATCGAAGCTAATTCCTTTCTGATCCATCTTTACCATATTCAAGTACTCAACGATAAAAGAAAACTGTGAAACTTCCAAGCACTCACTCTAACAAAAAAAAAAAAAAAATTATCTTCCATTTTTCAGTAGTGGCATATAAACAATCAATATATTGCATATTGCGTTACAACCTTGTTTTCACTTCATGCATAGCTATGGCAAATTATCACGAGACGAAACCTTTGAATAAACAATGCTTTGTAAAAGCCAGAATATTATCTTTGAGAATCTCGTGCCATTGAAGAAATATTTAGTTTCAGCGAAAACTTTTACAATTTTATTATTAAGAATTCAAGAAAGAACACAGTGGAAGACAGCAAGTAATTGTCAGATTTACTATAGCTTTGTATATCTTTACTATAAGGACAGGTACAGTATTTAATGAAGAACAAATCCACCTTGCCTTATTTTGACTTTTTAAAGGTCACATGAATCTACCAGTGCAAGAGGAATTTTTTTAAGGATTATTCATATGATAATTTTGAAAATATACGATGTGATATAAATATTCAGTTTTATACTAGATCAATGTATATTTTGCAATGCTAATTTTTCCTAAAATGTGAAGAAGCTCTCATGTACACATGTCAAGCGAGTAACCATCGAGATTGGTTTTGCGAATAACAGTTTATTACATGTTCACCTTGTTTGTAATGATGTGAACTTGAGATGGGATATCATAAAGTTGATATGTGAAGGGCATCCCTGTCCCACAGTAAATAGAAGAACTTCCAAGGTAATTCAATAAAAAAAAATTAAAATGTATTTTCAAACACATCATTTCAATCTCAGATTTGAACCTTTGAGTTATGCCTTGTTGCACTAAGAAGACCATTCTTGATTTTACTGTGAATAACTAAAGAATATTTTAACAGTACATCAGACGCTTAATATGCTACGAAATATTATAAATAGATGTTGAGATTTATGTGCCAAATGAATGATATTTCATGAAATTAAATGCATAGGAATCATGAAGAATGTTAGCTTAAAAGTCTGCTTGAAATTACTTTCGCGGCGAGAAATTTTGTTCAATATACTTCTAATGACTGAATATAATTTCTTGTCTTACAATACCTCTTATATATGGCATTCATATCTACCCGTTTTACATTCAGTACCTAGCTATATGCATATATTTTAACTTGATTTTTGTTAAAAGTATTCAGTAAAAACTCATAAGAGGGAAAATAGCATGGAAAATTGTAGAATTCTTACAGAGATTTTTTGAAGTTCCTTTATATTTCTAATGGAAAACAGATACTTTCCATTGGCAACATTAATATATTATTTTTTTCTTTTGATGAAATCAATATTTCCATTGAAATCTTTTCTTTTGAAACAATTTTTTCCACCGATTTCTTTAAGAAATAATAGAAAAATAAATATGGTATGTTACGAATGTGGGAGAAAGGTGTTAGCTATGGAAAAGCCATAGATGAAGTATTGCTCAAGTCTTCTCTGTTTCTTTGGTTAAGATTTTTTGCTATACAAAGAACACATTTTTTTCCCTACCTCAAAGAAATCGAAAATGATTCAAATATTGAAGTGAAAAATCCTTTTCGATATCATTCATTCATGCCTTATATATTTTTTATGAATTTTCATCCAAACAAACTAGTTTTCTTCCTATTGTTTTCCATAAAGTGAGCAGCATGAAAAGTAATGTGTAAAAATATTCCTTTATGCTATTTTGAAAAGAAGTCCAAAAAATACTAAAGATTTGTTTTATTTTAAAAAAGAACTATATTTCTAGAATTTTCTTATGTTTAATTTATCTTATTGATTCTATTAACTAGGGACACAAACAAAATACAAAAGATGACAGTAATAATTTTTTCCGAGAAGGAGAAGTCTGATAGATCAAGAGATTAAGAAGAATCAATACTTTTTCAGATTAAGTGTAAATAGAGAGAGAGTAATCACAAGAGATAAGTAACTAAGTATCTGTACATGTTTCAACTTTTCCTTATGCATCAAGAAATACCATTGAAATTTGTTTTTCTCCAGCTCTACAGATTTAACATTGCCATATATATTGTGATAGATTTCTGAAGTATATAATTTTTCAATAATTTTTCGCGATAAAAGTATAAGTTAGTAAATATATATATTTTAATATGCATTTTTTATTTTTTACCCAAAGAATGATTGTATATATATATATATATATATATATATATATATATATGTAGTGATAACAAAATTAAAGAAACGTCAATAAATTAGAATTAAGCTTAAAATTTCAATAAATGCAGTTTGCCTTGCATTTATTAAAACCTTTAATTTCTATCAATGAT
This sequence comes from Latrodectus geometricus, assembly GCA_026290005.1. Classification (NCBI taxonomy): domain Eukaryota; kingdom Metazoa; phylum Arthropoda; class Arachnida; order Araneae; family Theridiidae; genus Latrodectus; species Latrodectus geometricus. The sequence goes on along the minus strand of JAPDSC010092522.1, from coordinate 84,755 downwards.
CTTGTTATAATTACAAAATAAGTATCATGATTACATTTCTGTCAAATAAATGTTCCGTGGAATTATAATACTTATAAGTTTCAATAAATGTAAGATAGGACCAAGAAATAATCCTGAAGTGATAAGTTTTACTTCTTGATTGTTTTCTGATTAATCTAAAAAAAAAACTTAAAAAAATTCAAATGGAAGTAATGATACATATTTTTAGAATAATACTGTGATGAAATATTATACGCAATGCTTCAATTAAAATTTTTTTACAAACATCATCTAGAAACTTTCATTAGAATTTTTGGATTTCTCTGAAAATTTGGAAATTAATTGGAGAAGCCTTTAATTTTATTATGAAAATAAATCAGTATTTACAGAATTTTCATTCCGTTGATTTTCTAAAATGTATATTTCAAAAAACTTAAAATATATGACTAGAGGTAAATTGGTAATTGTAATTAATTTAAAATAATATCAACATGTCTTCCTTGAAACTTTTTGAAACAACGTTAGAAATATGATATTCACCATTTTTTTTTATCAGAAAATAAAACTGTAAATTTCTGCTGGAATTAAAAAAATATATTTAAAAATTTCAGATCATAATTCCTTTTATTTTAACCATCACTATTTTTGAAATACCAGGAAAACAACTCTGCAACCCTCACGTAACTTTCAAAGTATCATCAAATGTTGACTTAGAAAGATTTTTCAATAAAGAAGTACGAGGGAAAGACGGAAATGCGATATTATTTAATTACGTAATCGAAAACGTGATGTCTGTAACAAGAACTTTCAAAAGTTTTTTACTTAACAAACTTTCAAAAATGATAAAAAATATTTTTAAAATTTCCATGTCACAGAAGTTAAACTTTTGATTCTTTAAGTATTTACAAAGTTTCTGTCTTTTGAATTAAAAAAAATGTTTTTCAGTATTATTGTTTTTTTTAAAATTATTAATATTAAGTTCTTTTCATAATATGAGAGAACACTTTGTTTAATAAATTATTTAAAATTTCTTCTATTTGAGCTAAAAAAGATAATTTATTTCTCTTAAAATATTTAATATTTTTACTGTAGTATTTTCTATAAAAGCTTCTTTTATTTATACTGATAAAATTAATAGAAGTGAAGATTTTTCCCTCCAGATGAAGCCATAAGCAGTTTTTAACAGGATTTGATAAGTTTTGATCATTTAATTGAATATTTAATAAATAAAATGTATTGCTTGGAGAATATTAACTCTTATACGATTCTTTACTGAGAATCGTCCCACTAAGAATTAAAGGTATTTTCTTATAGTTCGTGGGTTCAAATTCTACCTTGGACTTAATATTTGTAGTGGTACAGAATCTACTTTGAACTGTAGCCCCCGGTCAAATTAGACCTCGTGTCAAAAAATGACCATTGAGTGACAAGCAAACCAAACCAAATTATCGTTAGTTTGCGATCAAGAAAAAAAGGTTCTTTCAAGTGGCAATCTCGTTACAAAATTAAAATCCAAAATTTCGAAATGGTTGCTGTGTTTAGCTGCTTCGATAAGCAACCTATAACGTATCGCAATAGTTGATTTGATCAATAATCGATTATGAAGGTAAATATTTTAAGAATTCTTTGTCAGTTTTAGAAGACATTTAGTTTCTCTTAGAATACCATAATAAAACCTACCATATATTATATAAGACTGGATTAAGATACTTTAAAAGTAGTTTAAGAATTATGTAAATGAGTTGACCAACGAATGGATGTTTAGCTCTTGAAGCAATAAATAGCAGGAAACATTAAGTAACGCGATATTTTTTCGATAACAATTTAAAATTCAAATGACACTTCAAGAAATTTTTTCATTCATAACACGTTACGAAGATTAATATATATATATATATATATATATATATATATATATATATATATAATATACTTAATAAAAAATATAGTTTTTATAATTATTATTGTAATTAAAATTTATTTCAATGAGAATGAAATGGTGATTTAAAATGATAATTTTCTGATTTTTAATGTTTGAAATTATTGTTTTTAATGTCTGAAATTATTGATATCCAAACAAATGTAATCATTTTCCTATTTTCGAAGAAATATAATCACTATCTGTTCAATAGTTCAAAATATAAGCATTATTAGTTTTTGTTTTAGTTCTTCCGTTGCATTTTATAGTAAATTGATATTGTCACGCATTTAGTGATTTTAGTTCATATAATTAAGCTCTTAAATTTCAACGTACATTCCCTACAAGCTATTAGAATAATAAAATAATTAATTAATGTCAACTCAAGGATAAATTATGCAGACAAGTTATCACAGAATAAACTCAATTGTCCTAGAGGATTACAATTTTTTTTTTCTATTTTTTGTAATACATTATTTTTAGATTTGCATATTTTTTCGTCATTTTATTGTCTTTAAAATTAATTTTTTACTGATATTGATAGAAAATTTATTCCATTCCCTACGCATTCTGTTAAAGATTAAACCCCGTGACAATTAATATTTTATTTATTTTTTGTTGAGATTGTAAAATTACTTTAAAATCTCTGTTTTATTTTTGTTTTACTTTTATGTTTTGTGAAATGGCAACAGCTGTTACATTCTCTATATTTTTTTTTGTAATTGCATATTGTGCAGTTCTTTTTTCGTTTTTGTAAGCAATGTTTTATTTTAAGCTTGTTTTTTGATGAAAATGATGTTGCTTAGTGTAAATATTATTTTGAACTTCATCTGCTGAATTCGCAGCTTATTTGAATTTATAAAGGAAAATATCAAAAATAAATTGTGTTTCATAAAAAATGTATTTCAATAAAAAAGTGTTTCATTTTTATTTATATTAGTAGCACATTCATTTATACTAATTTTTAAGGTTTATCGGGTATTCGAAAAAATTTAACATTATTTTCATATAATGTTTGGCCATTTTAATCTTGATGTATGATATGTATATGGTAATGTTTGTAATAATTTGAATATTTATTTCTTATTAAACTCATTCTTTGTGAAGAGTAACTTTTATAATATATTTTAATAACATAATATGTTGTCATTCACTTAGTATGTTCTTACTTTTGTTTTATAGAATATTAATTTTCACATTTATTTATCATTATCCCGTCTCTTATTTCTTATGTTTCATATTTTACATAAGGTAATGTTCTAGCAGTTTGTATAGCCTTCACTATATATTGTTATTAGTAATTTTTTAATAAATGCATATTTAGTCACAATAATGTAGTTTATTATTTACTTTTAAACGTTATTACAAATTTGTGAGCAATTTTATTAATTTATTTCTTTTCGATTTTTAAGTTTTTAATATTTAAATTCTATAAAATTATATTGTCTCACAATTTAAAATTGTGCCAAGAAATACATGAAAAACTGATAAATATTCACTAATTTAGCTTTTTAACAAGTGAAATGAATTCACATTTGATATTTATCAATTAAAAATTTACAACTAAAAATTTGATTTTCGTTTCTAATCACATAGAAATGAATATATAGTTTGATGGGTTGGGATATTTTGTATAAATTCCTTAGCATTATTCAAAGTAACTTTATTTAACAACTTCATCATAAAATACAAAGAAATGGTATTGTTTTTACTCCCTTTCAAGTGGAATTAGATCTTTACATTAGTATGATAAATTTGAATGTCATATTTATTTTCTGTCTGAAAAAGATCAATCTTTTATTTTTGTATTTAGTTTGTAAAGCTTAATAACATGTGGGAATCTTAAAGAAAAAACTGTAAAAAGAATATCATATAAGATTGAAAAAAATATAGTATTCATTTAAAAGCCTTAAAATTTTGCTGGCATTTCCGATCCAGATTCTTTAAATTAAAGAAATAAATTAATAAGGCATGCACAATTTGTATTGTTGTTACTAATCCTTTATGATCTAGCAACAACAATTTGGTCCATGAGTTCATATATTATAGGAAAGATGATTATTAGAAGTAGAGATGATATCAAGTCCTCTAAACTTTGACCCAGGCTGTCTGGGACATATTCAGGAGAGGCTGGTTTTTTTTAGCTGACATTTGTTGCAGGTTGGAAAAACTTTTCAGCTGGGAGATAAAAATCAATCCTTTAAGATGGCGACTTTTAGTCTTGAAATTACTATGGTAACTAATCGATACGCCTTGAGCTCTAGAATCCAACCTGGGCGGTTTCAGTAACACCAAGGGCGAGTTGGAGGAATAAGCCATTTTGTCTGCATTTGTCTTTCTATATAGAAGAAATTTGGTGGAAAGTGAGTAAGTCTGAACCTGTCAATATATCTGTGGAGCTTCTTTTAAATGTCAGCAATTTCTTTACCTGAAACACTGACATGAGAGGGTATCCACTGATTGTGAACAGCTCGTATTTGGGACATGCATTTAAGCTTTTCGAGTAACTCCCTCTCCAAGTCTTGTATGATACCTTACCGTGGTGGCGAGGGTATTGAATGTGGGATATACATAAGTATCATATACTCCTGGTAGGGTCACGTTTTGTGAAGGTCATTCCACTATGCTCAGGTAAGGTACACAGGCGAAGGAGCCAAGTCAGTCTTCTTCTTTCTGATGCTCCTATATCTTGGACTATAAGAAGTTGCTCCCTTTCTTCTCCATGAGTTTTTATATCACGCAGTTTGTTGTACGTAAATAGAATATGTATACTTGCAATCTTCAGGTATTTATTTTACGTTTGAACATTATATAGTCATTGTTAAAAATGTGTTTGAAAGTATATAAAGTCTCATATGCGTTAAATTAATTTCAATCTTTTAAAACTTTAATTTCGATTGCACATGATTCAATCACTATGTAGAATGTTCTACTACGAATGCACAGTTATGAGGTTCTGGCTCGAAAAAATGGAGGTTAATAAGCTTGTATAAAATAAATACAGAATTGTTTGGCATCAAATTAAGAAAAAGCAAAAAATATATAAGGAAATAGATATTAAAATCTAATACATAAGAGATTTTAACTGTTTGATTAATAATAAATATATTTTTATGCATGAAACCAGCAAATTTATAAATTAATAGTGGTCAGTATGATAAAACCAACAATCAATATATTAAATTTAATAGCAAATAATATTTCAGTTGGTATTATAAAACAACTTTACTGTTCAATATATTTTGATTGAATCTAAATTATTTGATTACTTTTGAGTATTTTAAATAACTTTAAAAGAATTTTTAACGTAAAGAAAAGCACGATCTTTGATATAGATTGAAATTTCTACGATCTTCGATTTTCCGGTTTTATTTTCATCCTGATATTTATGTTTGGCTCTTCCAGTATTTCACGGGTCTCTAACCATCTACATTCTTTCTCTTCAACATGGAATGAAAATGGAAAAAAAATTTATTGATCTTGCTTCCGCCGAAATCATTTGTTTTTGTAACTTATGTGACATTTTGTGTATCGTCACAAATTCATTGCTTTCTAAATTAACTGTGTTCTTTTTCTTTTGAAGCACAGAAAGAGCTTTCCCATTTACAAAATGAGTAAAATAACAATCAAGGAAATATTGGATAATTTTTCCGATAAATCTTCAATTTTTAGTTTTTGATTTCCCAATGAAAAATATTATAAATCTTTTTAAGCCATCTACAATATTCGTAAAATATAAAATTAAAATTTTGTGTTGTAATGAAAAGTGTTAATATGATTACATTAATTTTTTTTAAATTCATTTATTAGGGTTAGAATAATTGAAATATATGCACAAAGTATATCATATAAAAAGTATAAATATATTAAAATATTATTTCGATAAATAAAAAAAATAATTTATGTTAAAGACAAAAGAAAAACAGCAATTTGAATTATAATTTTGGCTAGTGATTTTAAAATTTATAATATTCAAAATAATTTCAATAGGTGAATTTCAATTTTGCTCAATTTATGAATAAAAACAAAATTTAAATGTTTTGCCTTTTTAAAGTTTATCGATAATAGTTTATATTTTATGCTACATCATTTTATTTTTTATAATGTTCTTAAAATAAATTTAAGAACATAATTTGTTTCTGGAAACTAAAAATTAATGTCATTGACTGTCCTTTTAATGGTTTGGAAGAAAAAATAACTACACACATTTGTTAAAAGTTGAAATAACTAATTTCCTTTTTAAGACTAGAAACTTTTATTGAGATCCCTACACATTATATTTATATACTAATATTTGTGTGGGATTATGTACCTAAACAAAACTATAACTGAATGAAATAGATTTTTTGATCATTTTGCAGCAAAATATTATTTTAATTTTTATATTTCGTATTCAAATATTTTTTCTCAAAGTACGAAGTTTATTCGAATAATTTTTAGAAAATTTGTATAAAATGATATCTTTAATAATATTGCAAGACATTTTATATAATTCATCGTTGAGTGTTAAGAGAATTATGCTTGTTTACCATTCTTGAAACATTTTACAATGGTTCATGTATTATTCATGAGTATTATAGCTTGGTGATATAAATGATGATTATTTTTAGAAAATCGAAAATTTTGAGGAACATTATCGTTTGCATACCAATTCTAAACATCGGGTTGTAACAAAAGTTTTCCGTCATCGCTTATATCGTCTGCGTAAATGGCTTATGAGGGCGTATTCGCTTACATTTTGTCAGACGATTTTTGATATTTTAAAGTAAGAGACTTGTTTTAGAACATTGTGGTGAGATCTTTAAAAACATTTTTATTATTAAGTACAAGGTATCTGAAATGGAATTATCACGATACCATTTTAGAACCACGATTTACTTCTAGTTTTTCTGCATGAAATTAACTACAGAATGTAACAAATCATGTTTAACTACTTTAGGTACTACTGTTGTATCATACGGTTTTATGAAGGATTGGTACTGGAACAAGGACTATGACATTCAAGATACACAGCGCGTTGATTAGCCTACTGATGCTAATGATGACCCCTGCGAGACTTGCAAAAGAAAATCAGTATTCAACCATTGGAATGCTAGTTATGTAGTTAGACGGTGTTATATTCATTAGACACGCTATGCTTAATGCATAATAAACTTGATGCATTATTTCAACAGCTGGGTGTCCCATCAGCTGACTCAAGCAGATATCGATTGACATGCACAGGCCTTTACCAATATGTTAATAGTGAATAGGACAAAATTTTAGACAGGATCATTATTTGTGATGAAAAGTGGATTTACTTTAACAACGCTAACTGTAAAGGAAGTTTGTCTGTTCATGGCGAGGCCGTGTTAAGCGTTACAATATAATTAACAAAACGACCATGCTTTGTATTTAGTATGATTGCCATGGTTTATTTACATAGAGTATCTGAAAAAGGTAAAGCCATCTACATTAATTCGTATAGGTAGTCCGCATTGACGCTGCTAACAAGTTAAAACGTCGAACTGAGTTCCGATGCAAGAAGGCATTGTTCCATTGAGATATTGCAAAACCACATGTAGCTGCCTTCACCGGCTGGACTCTAAACGGCTTCTAGTGAGATCTTTACTCCCCCAGTATATATCCCTAGCATCGGGCTTCAATCTTTTTTCATACTTACAATTACATATTAGTGGTGTTATTTTCCATTCCTAAGAGCACGTTCACAAGAAAATTGTTAACATCAAATATTTTTTGGGCTCACGGCCACAATATTTCTGGGCAGGAGACTTTGAAAAACAACCAAAACGGTGGAATTTCATAGATTTGGGTGGTAATTACTATCCACACTAAAAGTACTGATTTCATTTTTTTTCCTAACTATATTAGAAAGATTTTCTGGTGGAAAACTTTTATTATAACATGATAAGGGAAAAAAATTATTTTGTGATTTATATTACAAGTTCTGAAGTCTAATAAAATATAATAAAAAATACAGTTATATGTGAAAGATTTCTATCTAAAATATTCTGACATAGAAATCAACATGATATTTTTCCTTTAAAAATGTGATATAATATACCTAATTTTAAGATATAAAAGAACATTAGAAATAGTAAAAGACATCTCATGAACGAAAACTTCAAAAAATGTAATTACATTTTTTAAAATAAAGAGCATTAAATTAAAAAAAGATTTATCTGTTTTGAAACATCGGAAGTAATCTTGTGTATTATTTTTGTCGCCAATAATGTTTTCCTCAACTAACTTCAAGTATAAGATGAAGCACATAGGATTTTCAACTTTTCACAAAAATATACTTCGCATTTGGAAATCATGTTAAATAAACACTTCAAATACACATCTATGAAATAAACACAATAACAAAATGTTCATTATTATCTAATATTTGATTTTATTGTTTAGATATGCTAATAGTTTTTCTTGGGAATTAGGAATAGTTATACTTTTTACTTATTCTACAAATCTTTTGTGGGTAGGAATACATTAAAAATAGTAACATGTAAATCCTCTGAAAGAATAAAATGAATCTTAAAATATAAGTGCTATATTAAATTTTATTACTTTTCTTTTTATATCATATTATATTTAAGAAATACTAAATTGACACCATATAAAGCTATTATTATTTATCTCTACCAAACTATTTTATTGCCTTAGATAAAGAATATCGAATCTATTAAAAACATTAAAAGTTTACTTTGCGATAGAAGTTGAACAAATTATCTCTAATAATTTACTCGTCATTGTCAGTTGTCTTTCTTTTATTTATGAAGCCATTCCTTAACCCACACTTTTATATAGATAAATCAATGAAAAGTAACCGATATGGTTTTATCTGTTATCATTCAGTGTTTTATCGGTTTTCTCTGTAATCGAGAACGTTTTTGTTATTGAGAGTATACATTGCATCTGGACTTATATACTTTGTCACGGATTACTTTCATTCATTGTTTCCTAAGTATCCAGTTCCAATATTTAGCAGAAACTAGACACAATTAGTTCATTTCTTGTCATTAACAGAAAAGATTTGCTACCTTAATGTGAATAATAGTAAAAAAAAATTGTAATTTGTTTGTTGTTAAAAAAATTGTTTAGTATGTATTATTTATTGATCTTATAACAAACCGGATGTTAATATGAAGTGTCATTTCTATTTCTTTGAAAATTTTGCTTAAAAATAGTGTGACTTTATACTTAAAAACAAAATAGAGTTTGTTAATAAAGATGCTTTATCTTAGTATGACTTAAAAATATTATGGAATGAACAACAAAAAATTGAATTTTTCAATATTAGGAATCCTTATTTAATTATATAAATAATTGCTCTGGATAACTTTTCTTAGTAAAAAATTTATTGTAAGAAATTGAAATTGTGCTTAATAAATGGGTCTGTATAAGTTAGACAATCCATCATTTTTTTTTTATCTTTCTGAATATTAAGGAAAACAATTATTGTAAATTCCTTTTTATTATTCAAAATATTTGTGAATGGATTACTTTCTTTGGACGGTGGGAGCCTGGTTGGAGATGGGGTCAGTCTCATTATTGGAAGACAGTAAGCTCGATTCCCAACTTAACCGATTATTCCATGTATGCACTAAAGGTGACAGGAGCACTTCAGATAGATCGTGGAAATCCAAATGAAATGATATCTTTTGAGATTGGGAGATTAAATCTTGGGGTTTTCGACTTAGGGCTAGATTTCAAATTACACCGACTCAATCACCTTCAAATATTTTCATTTATTGAATCAATATGTAAAAAAAAGATCTTCCTTCATCAATGTGAGTTATAAGCATTTAGCAGAAAACTGAAATCTGATCGCTACTATATATTTTCCGTGAAATTAAAAACATTTATATAAGGTTTACCATAGTGTTGTTGCTTCGAAGATTTGTAGAAAATAATTTAAATAGGAAATATTATTGTGGATTTTCTGATGGTTTTTATTGAAGTTCATTTGTATGAATTTTGAAATAAAATTTTTTAAATTCAATTTATTTCAAAATTATTTTATTTAATTATTATTTTATTTAATTATTATAAAAAAGAGAATTAAAAAAATTCTATTTTTTATAGAAACAAAAAGAAAGTTTGTCCCTTTTGTTTATTTCCATGTATCAATAGGGCTATATATATATATATATATATATATATAATGTGAAATATTTCTATCTTTTCTTAGGTTTTCAGCTTATTTTCCAACTATTTCGCAACATTTCGTGCTAAAACTATAATAGAGTTTCCTAAAGATAAAAGGATAAACATTTAAACATCTTTTTAAATTTAGTTTTGTACTTTTTCTTAATTTACGGAAATAAAGTACTTTACCATTATTTATAGGCTTATAAAAGATTAACAGAAATCTTATTATCAATGGTTCACTTAGAACTTTTTATACGTTTTTGATATCTAATTTTCCATTTTATTTAGCATACTTTTCTTGCATTTTATATTATTTAATATTGTTTTGAAATTGGACCCAGAATTATAAATAGAAAATATAATTAGACAGAAAACTTTGTGGAGCTAATTAAATTTGAAAAATGTTTCCTCTTTTCATGAATAAGTACTATTCTGAAATTTATATACATTGAATACTTTGTGAAAATTCCTTTCCATTTATTAAGTCTATGACATAATCCTTTTTGAAAGTTCATACTGATTAATATTGCATTTATTTAAGCATATCCTGAGCACTGATGGCGGAGAAATAAAATAAAAATTATAAAGTATTAGTTATGATATTCAAAAATGAAATCAATGAATATTTAATCCTTCACGGATTAATAAGATGAATTCTCATATTAAATTTTAATATTGTTAGTTCAAAATTAATTGACTTTTTGAAAATTTTCTAAATATAATTAATTTTGTAGGAAAAGTCAGATGAAAATTACTGAAATAAATTGAAATATTTAATAAAATATTCATCAAATAATAACTAAGAGGAAAACTTGCGAGAATGTTATGTTTTGCTGCTGTATTCGAAACAACTGTTTATGGATTATGACGTCATGAGTGTATTTTTAGTTTTTGCTGTCTGTATATAACTTAATTACTCCTTGCATATAGTTTAATTAAAAATGTTTCAGTAAGGGATGTCGCTAACTTGAAATTAATTTTACAGCAATTGAAAAGGTCTTCTAAAATTTCTGATTTTTAATTTGTTGTAGTTTTTATTTCGATATATATATTTTTACTATCGTTCATTAGGCACAACCATATTTTTTTATATTTTAACTTAAACTTCAAATTATCAGTGGAATTTATTACTTCTTTTATTTAATTCAGTAATTATAAATCATGAATCAGTTGTCTTATGTAATTAAGATTTCTAAATATAATTATTGAAAATTAATAAATTGAATTAAAATCTCAGTTGTTAAAATATGGCATTGGAATTTTATTATAACATCTGTCTGAAAGTTTTGGTTGATAAATGAAATTCTAATTAACATTCATGGCATATTTAATCAAGTGAAGATAATCACCTGTGATTGAGTGTTGGTTTTGCATATAAAATGCATTCGATTCTTAACCATTAAAATATTTCCTAGTTTTAAACTCTTCAAAATTTTTTAATATAGATAGAATGTAAAAAGTTCAAAATCTTATAATCTTCATTGCGATTGCATTCATTATCTGTAAATAGTATTAAAAAATTTCTTGATACCATTCCTTGATTCTAGCTTATCAGTCAAATATGCTTTAGTAGGGTATGCAATTAAACATAATATCATTCTTCACATGTTAAATATTTTGATTATCTTATTTTTTATTTAAAATTTTTAATACTAACATTTTATGTTTTATTTAAATTATATCATTTCAGCGTTTTTATTGTTTTTATAATTACTTAATTTCTTCGACTGTTTAACCATAATTTATTAATACTCTCGATAAATATTAATTAAAATGTTTTTGCTAATTATATAATTTTATGTTAATTCATTAAATTAAAATATTTCTCTTATGTGAAAGTGACCGTAAAAAATGAATTTTTAGTTTTTATGTTTCAATTTTCGGGAAGCGCTCATTATTAAAGTAATTCCACTTGATGACAAAAGAATGAACAGATTTTGTCTTCACACTTATTTTAAAATTATTTGTTTTATTTACATATGATAAACACATTAAAAAAGTTTATTCCCAGTGTACTATCTCGAATATGCAGAAAACATTTCAAATTCATGATAAATATCGTCTACATATCACTTGAGATTTGTATCTTAAATAAAATATTCTTATAAATTATATAAGCATTTGCCAGCAGAAAGGAATTTACTATATCTCATTATTTAAAAATAAACTCAATTAAATTTAAATTTTAATGAACGAAGAATTATTTTTTTGTTATTTTTCTAAAATGTCGAATGTAATTGATCAAAGAACATGGTTGAAACTTTATCTCCACACTCCTATCTCGAGTGGTTCTAAATAATTTGAATGTATACCTGAAATGAAAATGTGCTTATTCAATTCGAGAGGCACTTTCTCTCGAAATATTTTTATAAGGCATTTTACTTACGATAAAACTTATTTTATGAGTTTAAGGCACAAAAAGCACTTAAATATCAAGACAATTACATTTAATAGACAGCAAAATTGAACAGACCATGCCAAATGAGCACAAAATCAAGTTTATTTTAACTTTTTCATTGATCGTTATAGTGTTGTAATAGAAAATTATATTATTCCGCTATAGAATAATACAATTTTACGAAAACAAGTTTATACCATAATTTGACGACAAAGAAAATCACAGGAATCAGAGATCAGTTAAGAAATAAAAATGAATTTTTAAAGATTAATTGATATCTTTTGTCTTATGACAAAATTTTGCGTATTGCTTTATCGTAGTAATGTATTGAAAGTAAAAAATTAATTTAAATGAAAGAAAGCATTTTTATATTAACTTGATTACACAATTAGACCCCAATACAATTGTTTAATCTGAAAAGTAGTCAACATAATTTCTAAATAGAGTGGATTTAATGATATTTAATAAAAATTTATAAAATGAAATGTTTATTGGAATCGTAAGTCTAGGGGGATATATTTTTAATAATTTACATTTTAAACTACTAACATATAAAATTTCTAGTATTACTTTTAAAATGAAACATAAAACTATTTAATAGTTTAAAATTTAATGAAAAAGTAGACTCATAAGATATGTAATATAAAATTATATAATAATACTTAATAAAATTGATTACGCAACATTTCAAATTTATGTGAGATTGCACTTGTTAAACATAAAGTGGTTGTTTGTTTCATTACAATTGAAAATTTACATGGTTAAATCACTTTTTATCATTTTAAATGTTTTCAAAATCATTAAAGCTTCCTCTTTTAATTTAAGTTTAGAACTAAAATTTTAAAATCTTTAGCGATATTGCTTCCAAAATTTCCTGAAATCTCTATCTTTTTCTAGCTATGTCTTTCACCAATTATTCCTATTTTCCTGCCTGGCTATCCAGTTCACCAGTTTTCCTTGTGTCATTTAATGTTATTTTGAAATCCGTTATAGCTTCTCAAATTCTCCTCAAAAAATCACTTATGCTTTCACAAGCTCACGTTTGAAGAATATTTTTCAGTGATGAATTCGGTTTTACGCTTTCTTTATTGTCATGACTTTGTGATCGCAGAACCTTTGCCATGAGCCCACAAGAAACCCGTCTCTTGGTTTCGGAAAAGATTTGCCATTGTTTGAATTGTATTATCTCTTAGATGCAAGAACCATTTGACGTCGATACCAGCCATTGAATCAAGATTCATGTAAGCATCAATTTTTTTCAAACGCTAAAATCATGGTTCGACATTTTCTCTAATGTTGATTTGGACAGTTCCACGAGGACACAAGCCGACCCTTTTGCTTCGGACTAATTAAATTCTTCAATATGAAGGAAGAATCGAATAATTTAGCTCATATGATTAAAAATTGATCAGATGAACGTATTTGGAAAGCATTGATTGCTACGAGGCAGAGATAATCATGGTTTCAAACGATTTCCAATGAATTTCAGTAATGAACATGTTGACAAAAGTTGTTTAACCATTGCTGAATAGCTTTGAAAACATTGCATCATTTTCTCCTTATGACTCGTTTGATTTGAATTAAAAGAGACTTTGAAGAACATTTTGTGTGTAAAACATTGTTTATCCCAAAGACGCGAAGACATCGAGTGTGCCTTTGTGGCTTTAAATCTTTGAGACTCGAAATTAAAAATATTGTTGAAGTTCGTTTTGTTAATAAGCCGATTGATTAAAAATATTTTAAGAATCTGATCTTATGAATAGATTGATGTAAAAATTTGAAATACGGTATAGAGGTCTACTTATAATGGGATATATGCATATAAAATATAAAAACAGTTGAATAAGGATTTGCATTCTTGATAATATGATAATTTTGTGAAATTATACAGTATAATGCTGTAGAGAAAATGAAGTAGATGCTGTTGCACTTGAACATTTTTCGTTTGTTTTCTTTGTGTAGTATTATTATTATTATTAATCTTTAATTATCTATTTACAATATATTTTTAAAATAAAATTCAACTAGCTAATTTTTTGAAATAAATATTAGAAAGAGTATTTTACAAAAATAATATCAAAATCCTTTCACAGAGATTCAAATTAAATTTCATTTGAAAACAATCATCTAAAATTATTGAAACTTCATTACATTTTCTTTCCTAAAAATGTTAAAAATAAAACCATAAACTATTTTTTGAAATTTAAATTTGAGGTGATAAGAAATCATTGATTTAATATAATAGGTAGATTGTTTATTTTATATAAAATAAACAAATATAGCTTTCATTTATGCAACATTTGCGCAGTATTTAAAAGAAAAAGATTTATATTTATAGCAATTAAATTTCTCCGGAATTATAAGTAATTATTAGGTTGGGGAAAAAGAAATCCATCATTTTTACGTGAACTTTATGTAACTTCTTTTGGATTCACTTTGTAAAAAGGTTTAAAGCAGCTTTCATGTAGATTTTTAGGTCTTGCTCGTTACGACTGCTGACATGCGGTTAACTTCGATCATTTTTGATATTTTATAGACATTTTCGACGATGCTGTATCCACAGGCGAGGTGCATCTCTAACATCAAAAATACTAGAACGGAATCGACGAAACAAAAATTGTACGTAACTGGTTGTTACAGTCTTATATGGGACGATAAACACCTTTCACAATTTTAGCTACCCGGCTATCTTTTTTGCCGTTACAAGAGAAAAACGAAAATGTATCGAATTTTCTGTTTGTTGTCTTCCATTTTTAAAACCTTGTACTCGTAACTGAATTAATCAAACAAAAAACCACAAGAGGATATTTTAGTGTCAAATGTCACCTTTCCAACGAGCATAAATCTGAAATTGTTTGATAGATACCTCACGAGATATCGATCACTACAGACGTCTACCGAAAAAAAAATGGATTACTTTTTCCCCGACCTAATATATTAATGACTTTGCAAATTTGGTTTAATATTAACAAAATTATATAAATTTTGAATACTTAGATTTGATTATAAAAGGCAAAAACGGAAAGTGTGAATTAACTATTGTTGAAATTCATAAGTTATTAAACTTATTTACTATGTAATATTAAGTTTTTTACATCCTTATTATTTACACATTTCTCCTGATAAATTTCTCAGTTCATAGTTAAAATGTGAAGGAATATGCATGAATGTTCAATATGAGATAAAAAAAATTCATGTGGACAAGCAAAATATATTTTTTTTATGCATTACATATAATTTTCCCAGAAAATTAATTTTTTTTAAAAATAAGTATATCCATTAGAAATTCTACAAGTTTAATAATAAAGTTCTTGGTTTTGTTGCTTCAAATTGAAGTCAGAATAATATGAAAATATGTGTATCAAATGACTTGAAAAACTGTAAGTTGAGAGAAGGAAAATCAGTCGTTATAAAAGCACTTTTATGAATCGTAATTAGTCTAGTAATGAAAGAAAATAAAATTATTCAAGGAATTCGTTCGAAGTTCTCTTACAACTTCAAAGTAGATTTATCAGCAGCTGCATCAAGTAAAGAAATTTGTCAAGTATTTGGCGATAGTGAAACAACCGATAGTTACTGTAAGGAATTGGCTTAAGAAATTCCTGTCGGGAGATTCAGGGCTATGATACAGTCATGCTCCAAGCCCTCGCCCCCCCCAAGTTTTACCCCAAGGGACTTGCGCAGATGGAGACACGTTGGTAAAAAGTGCTGGAAGCCTATAAAGATTACTTTAAGAACTAATGGCAGGCAGCACTTTCTGTAAATCATTCTATTTTTGGCCTTTAGAAACGGCAAGATCTTTATTGGTTCAAGGCAGAATTTATCAAAAATAAAATTTCTCAACAGAAAATTTGATTGTTAAATTCGTATTAGATTTAAATACAAACTGATATACATGTATAAAAAATAAACAAATAAACTTATTTAAAAAAATAACTAATTTTATTTTTTACGGTTTTAAATTTTAAATTAAATATTTTATATTCGCTAAAAATCACAAATTTTATTTTTAAAACTAAAAGTATGTGTTATATAATTGATTAAATATCTCATTTCTAACTCTTAAATAAAATGATTGTTTTCTAAATAAATGTCTAAATCGATAATACTATGAGGCAGAAAAAGAGCTACCGAATATATCAAAAATATAATACTTAATTCAGAAGTATGAGATGATAAAGATTGTGAAGGAAAAAAATAAGACGGATGTTGATGGTTAATCCGAAAATGGTTCTAGTTATTATCCAGACCTCGACAAATTGATCTTCTTATCATTAATCAAAGAAAGTGTGAGTGAGTCTCATGGGATTTGCTATTCTGTTAACATGGCAAAAATAGAAAATCACTAGAGAAAAGATGGAATATCATCACCAATAGTTAATGATTCCGTGTTACCATTTTTTATGTTAATTGGCAAAAAAGAAGGAAATTTTTTGTAAAAATTTATTAATGCATTACAAAAAATAATATTTAGTTGATTAATTATAATTATTTTAATATTAAAGTGATTAAAATTAAGTACCGCACTGCGATTTTGTTGCTTAATAATTTTACACTTTTTTCTGTATTTTGACCTCCTGGTTAACCTTTAAGCTTTATGAGAATTTCAAATAGAGTGTAATTGTTTCAATTTTATACAAATATAATGTTTGAATAACTGTGCTTATTACAGTAAGAAAAATAAAAAACATTCAATAAAAACGGAAAGGATTTTGAAAACCATGAAAGGAAATTAATAAATTAAATAATGAGATTAAGGCATATTTAGTCATTAATCTATTAGTCCTGCCCATCATAGAAAAGTATCTATTTTTGATAAATCGAGCGATAAGTAATATACTTCGGAGAATATATTGCTCTATTTAGTTAATAATTTAAAACCTAATAATGCAGTTACTTGCATTTTAATTTTGAATGCAGTCAAATTATGAAGTCTAAGAAATTATTAAATATCCACATCAAACGAAAGAAATGACATTAAGCCATAGTTATTTAACTTTTTTACTTATTATGTTATTGACATGCCTCTAGGTCTTGAAAGCTTTTACTTGCAAAGGTTTTAAAACCTAAAACCACAAGATACACTGTAAAGAAGGAAGTGGTTACTCACTCATATATTGCTTCACTTTGCCAATAACAGCTGGGCTTCACTTTGATGTACTGATGGGAATCAAGATCAGGATTTTCAAAATTCAGTAAAATGAAATTAGTTTAATGAATAACGAAATAAAATCAAAATATAGTAAATCATTTATCAGGGAAAAGAATATTTATCTTATTAAAGTAATCGCATAATAGTTATTGCAATTAAATTTATTTTTAAGTAAAAAATAAGTGGATAAATTCTTCAAAAAGCATTGGCCATGCCATAGATATATATTTTGACTAGAAATGTCTTCAGAAAAATAGGAATAATATATTTAAAACTTGTTTTAAAAACATGATTCGTCATAGTAGTGTTATTTTCCAGAAATTAGAAAAAAAAAACCATACATTTTAATTAAATTAAAATACTATTAAAATTTGGTGTTTGAAGTAATATTAAAAAATAATTATTAGTATTTTAAATTAGGATATATATATATACTTAGAAATAAATTTGTTTATAATAATTAATTTATTAGAAATTTTTTTATGCAATTAAGTATCTTATTAAATCATTTTTGCACATATTTGTTTTAGCCCAACAGTTAAAGAAGAGAATTTTAAGGAAACCGCTTCAAGTCTTGTAGATTGCCTTAGTCTTGTCACTCCTTTTTATTCAATTGAAGTCTATAGGCATTGCAGCTGAGTCATTCTTTTACTCTTGGTGCTCCAGTCTTCGGACATAGAAGCTGCCCATTTTCCCCATCTGTGGATTAGAGAGTAAACATTATTAAGTCTGCTGCAAGTGCTCTATTGAACAAGCTTCTCCTGTCCATATTTTATCATGTCTGGACTTATCTAGGCAGAATCTTTATAATAACCCATTGCTGACTTTACACATTTTTAGGGTAAACAAATTCAAAAATTTGATATATTTCCGGTGTACTCAGGGATGAGCATCATCATCACTTTATTATGAACGAATTTTTATGTCTTGTGAATATTTTTAAATTTAACTTGTGGATTTAAATGCTTAATTTTCGACTTCGATTTTGGGTGTGGATTTTTTTTTTTATTTGTACTAAATCTTCTTTAAACTGTAAATTTCGGTCGAAAGACCAAAGAATGGCAACCAATTGATAAATTTACTTAACCCATTTTTTATTTTATTTCTTTGTAAAGCCTATGTTATAATTTTCACATTTGTTTCATAAAAATAATAGTTTCTAGAAATAAAAGATGTGGGAATTGATAAATATAACGTAAATCATAATAAATAATAGTAAATAGTACAGAAATTTTATAAATAACTTATTATCATCTCTTTAAACTATGAATAGTAATAAGTTTATTTTACAATTAATTTATTACGATTTTAAAATACAATACAAATAAAAGAGATAAAGTATTCTTTGTTTGCTTCTAAAATTTTTAGACAATTTTTTTAAAAAGAAATAAAAAATAATTGCTATTTGTCATTTTTATTTGCGTAAGATTAAAAAATTTTTTATATAATTTTTTCATTATTTTCTGCGTGAGAGAATTGCTATTATTTTATTACAAACTACTTATTATTAAAAATTAAGTCTCTCTCTCTCTCTCTCTCTCTCACACACACACACACACACACACACACACACACACACACACACACACACACACACACACACACACACACACACACACACACACACACACACACACACACAACAGAACAAAACACAGTTGTCTTTAATTCAATCCTTTTGAAAAATACAATCTAGTAATATATAATAATATTCATTTTATTCACATTAGTTTTTTACTTGGAAATTATATTTCCAAGCTTACAGTAATTCTTGGTTTATTTCAAATATTTGTGTATCTCTTCCTAACAATTTCTTCATAAATATATAGAGAAATAAGGGAAGCCATTTATATTAATGACGATTCCATCGAAACCATTTGTTTCTTCTGACATGCGTAATCTCCAGTGTATTTATCCATTAATATATCTCTTTTCAAATTGACACGCCATTTTTGTTCTTCCTTGAAGTGTGGAAAGAATATTTTCTTTGTTCAATAAGCGTTATAACAATCAAGGTCCTCATTCTTTATGAGAGCAGTGCTTGCTGTAATTTTTTCAATGATTTCCTATTATTTAAGCTGTATAGTTAAAATACAATATTTCCAAAGAATAAACTATTCTGATAAAGAATGCAGGTAAAAGTTTCACAAGTATATAGATTACTTGAAAAAATACATTGCTCAATACAAATTAGGGAAGTAAGCTGTTGAACCACAACGATGTATAGTTATGAAGTTATAGGCAGAGAATCTATGCAAAAATTATTTAGAAAAATTTAATTCCTTGGCATAATTGAAAAAATATTGTAAAGATGCTTCACTGTAATCATTTGCTTACTTGTAAGTGAATGAAAATGAATTATTTGGAAATCATGCTACATCTTGATTTGATATGTGATTTTTACAAACAGCGTAGATTGTTACATACCTGTTTTGCATGAATGTAATACGATTATTGCTTTTGTATAATATTATTTTATTTTATAAAACAAAGCAATATTCAAGCCCGAGATAGTAGAATGTATTAGCATCACAGCAGTGCTTCATTTGAGAAATCCAAAGTATTTGATGCAGATCTAGGTCGGGAATACACAACAAAAAATCTTTATGCTGTATTGTCTCAGATTGAAAAGTGTTTTGCATAAAATGAGCTGTATAATGTGTGGCATTATCATGTATTAAAGGAAAAGGAACACTATCGTGATTGCTGATAAAGTTTGAGGTGAAATTTATGTTTCTCATCTGTGCATATACCTTTGTAACATCAGCTAATCATTTTGATTGATATGCAGACATGTCTATGGAAATAATTATGCTGATTTCAGTAGCATCATCTGTAAAGTTACCTTTCACGAATGTGAAATAAAAATATTTATTTTATTGCAGAATTCTTGGTTACGGATTCCTTAATTAGATATGTAAAAATGTTATTAATTTTATGTTACTTTTCTCAATAAAACCTAACAGTGCTTTTAATCTATTAAAATATTATTATTCTTCTTAAATTTTGTAAAATTATTTTTCTGAAAGGTATATTATTTTCACATTAACTATCATGGTCACGTAAGAAATTCACAGCTGAAATTTTATCAAGTTATTTTTGATATTTCTCTCTTGTTTCTTTGCAGGGGAATTCTTTCTTTACGAAGAATATATATTCTGCTTTTTTTCATTTTCTACCAAAACAGATCAATAGCAATTCAAATATCTGAAAAGCTGAAAAAAATGTTTCTATTTTGAACCCTCTACCGCCTCCAATACTCATGCTTTTCTTTTTTCAATACTTACAGTATACGATTGAATACAAAGTCAAGTAACTTTCTATATTATTTTGCTACTCAGTTTTGATAAAATTAGTTTTTAAGGAAAGAATTACGCTTTGTTAAATTTATACTTAATTTACAAGCAAAACAAAAATTGCAGTTATTTTCCTACTGCATTTTGAAAGATATACTTATAAATAAACAACTACTTTTATCTAATGAGGTTTATGATTTTAGAGTTAACTGAAAACAATTAATATATTATTTTGTAGCAAAATACCTGTAATCTAATTATGTAATAGACGAGGAAATATCAAGAATTGTATATTCCCTGAATCGCACTTTTCAATTGGTAAGAGATCTTATTAAATGAATTTAAGTTTTCCAGTAAAATATTTCTCTAGAAACGTTTTGGCAACTGTCAATTTTCTTGCTATCATTTGCATAATCTTAGGAAAAGAAGAAACTGGCTGTTTATAGTTTTTGAAACATTAATAGGTAAATAACACACACATAATTCTTTAAAAAGATGAATAAAGTATTTCTTAAAAATTTAATAATGCCAAATAAAGGCAATAAAAGAAAATTTCATAAAAAATAGAAAAGAGAACAATATAAAAATAATATTTTAATTAAGAAGTTTGAGTTTGAGATAAAGCTAAGGGAGAAAAGAGATGAAAGAAAGATAAATACCAACTCTTGATCCTCAGCACGAAGTAAGAGCATTTAATCTGAAAGGTCAATCATTAATAAGATTGGTTAGAAGGATATATTTATCAACTATGAATGAAATACAAATAATATAGCATGAGAAAACTAGAATTTTGTGTTATGTAAGCACTCATTACGCTTATTAATTTCATAATTTTTCTAGTAAAAACTTACTACAATTAATCTATATAATGATTCTGTACTATGCGATTACAATCATTCTGTATAATGTGTGTCATGGTAGAATGAACGAAGAATGATTTAAAGATTATGTTCCTAAAGGTAACATAATATTAGTTCTTAATACAAACCATCACATTAATGAATTGTTGTTTTAACGTATTGAGAGAGAATTATATTTTTTACCTAAAATATATGTTTATATAAATTATTTTTTCTCGTAAATAATCATTATTAAGTACTTCTCTGATAGCTTTAATTGTAGCCGCCGGATGCATTTATCTTTGTAAATGCATATTATAAATTCACTGAATATATATCATATATTTGTGATATATGTGAATATATATCTCACATATATCACAAATTTACTGAAATAGATGAAGAGATAAAAATAAATTACCAGAACTTTGAAATATCACATTATTAAGATAATGGTTTTATTACATGGGACACATAACAAAGATTTATTAATTACTTTGCTTATTATTCAAAATTATATTGTTGGCTGGATTTCTTAAAAAACTGCATAGAATATTGGAATTTTCATACATTTTAAAATTGATGGTTGTCAGCGCCAATTTACTTAATGAAAATGCAATGACTTGTATATTGGATTAAAAAAAAAGACAAAAAAACCTTAGAAAAAGTTATATATCTAAAGGCTTAACACTTTTTTATTTTTTTTTTTATCAAATTTGAATATTTAGCTACGTAAGTATTGAAGTTGAAATGGTTGTAAGAATTAAGGTAAGATTACACTTGAATAAATAAAAGGATGATGCTTTTATGCTATAAGGGACATGGAAGAAAGTGTGTTTTACTAGTGTTTTATTTGTATCTCGAATTCATCGATGCTTTTCATTAAGGATTTTTCTAGCATTTTCATAATATTAGTATAAAATGATTAATTAAATAATAATGAATAGAATTAGAAATAAATTTGTAATCTCGCCTGTTTATTTCATGTATTGCTTCTTGTTACAGTAATTCTATAAGTGAAACAATAACTAAAAATTTAAGAACAATGCGAACTAATTAAAAACTCATAAAAATCTATTAAGTATATCAACGGTCCTTAAAATTCTTATTTGCATCTTATTCTAATATCCTATAGGAAGCTATCACATTACTACTATTTTACGTAACTCTGAAAATTGAGCTTAAAAGTAATAATATTGGTAACTTTCTGGCA
Organism: Latrodectus geometricus; assembly: GCA_026290005.1. Classification (NCBI taxonomy): domain Eukaryota; kingdom Metazoa; phylum Arthropoda; class Arachnida; order Araneae; family Theridiidae; genus Latrodectus; species Latrodectus geometricus. The sequence continues at coordinate 61,809 of JAPDSC010092522.1, read as the reverse complement.
AAAAAATCTTGTCAAAAGGCAATGGAACTGCTAATGCTGCAGAATTAGAAGTTTCATTAATAATGGTAATGTTATCCTTTTGTGGAGTAACAGTCCATATATATATATATATATATATATATATATATATATATATATCAGGCTTAAATTGAAAACATGAAAACAATGGCTGATCAGAAAGGAAAACAAAACTTAAATCAAGAGGTCTTTGGCTAATTCAAAACAAAAGCTATGCTTCATTTAAAAGTTTTATTACAACGAGATTTGATCAATTTAAATCATAATGCATGCTTATTTGAACTTAACGTTAATTCATCAGCACATGCCACTGCAATAAAGAAAAACGCCATGAACATGAAAGTTACAAAAATAAAAAAATTATTCGTGTTTTCAAAATAACCTTAAGTTTTTTTAGTAAAATGACACAGTCTGAAAATCAACTTTCCAGGTTTTCAGGTCTCTTATATTACTAGCTCTAGATGTTGGGGAACCAACCACTAATTACAATATTGTTGGTATAAAAGTCCCAAAATTTTCAAACATAGTACAAAAAGGTGCGTAAATTTCTATTTTTTATTTCAACAAAAATCGTTTTAAAATACAACTATAATATTTGGATTTATTTGTATTTATAACAGATTTTTTAATAGTCTAACGTATTTTAAACTACATTTTACATCCTGATTTTTTCCATTTTCTCAAATAAATTTTAAATGGCAAATTTGGAAATTATAATCAATTGTAAATAATTAAAAAAATTTATTTTACTTATTTTTTAATTTAATATATTACGTTTAACTAATGGTAATATAATAAATGAAAATTTATTAACCAAATAATAATTTGTAATAAAAAGATCAAATAGTGAATAATGTAACTTTTCTTTTATTATTTTGTTTTAGTTTTTTAAAATACTGATTATGATTTTTTTTTGTGTCAAAGAATTCCAAGTTTAGTAAGGATTGAGTAATAAAATTAGTTTATTCATGACAGAAAAATTAAAAAATAATATGAAAGAAATATATAAATATTTGTAACAAATGAAACATGCTTTAATTAAATTCATTAACAAGAAACCTAGATTAATAGTTATTTGATGAGGCAGTTATTTTCCATTCTTAAGGAAATCTGAATTTTTTGAAGCAGTATATATAAAGAATATAGAGTCTATAGTTAGTAGACATTAAGTTCTATATTATCTTAAATAAGAGGATCACTATTTTTAAAAATATAAAATTTCCTGGTAAAAGCTTTTTTAGTCAAAAGTATGATCAGTTTTTTAATTACTATTTTGTGACATTAATCACTCAAAGTACTTGTGCTAAAACATAGATTGTTTTTAAAAGAATGAAATAAAAAATTATAGGAAATCAATGAAAATATAATGCTTGATGTAATCAAGTTTTCGTTGTTTATTTTATTTTTTTTATTAAAAATAGAACACGCGTGAGAAAGTATTATTGCCAATTTTTTTATAGTGAAACACAAAATTGAAATAAAACATACGTTTAGTTTCATTAGCAAGAAAAATCATTTACTAAGGTTATCATTTTCGTGTAAAAAAACATAAGAAAAAATATCAACGTGTAAAAAAAGTAACGATGTCTATTTTTTTTAAGATAAAAGAAAAAAGAAACAACTCAAAATGTTTTTAAATTACCATTCTAACGCTGGGGAAAGTAGTAGAATATGGAAGAGAGTAATTTGCTATCTTTTGTGTTTAAAATTACGAATAAAAATGCAAGCTTCAGCTTGAAGTATTTAGTTAATAATATAGTTTAGCTAAATTATAAAATTAAATTATTGAATGAAGGAGCAGGTTTGTAAATATTTATATATGACAATAAATTTAATTTTTCCATAAAATTTATTTTATACATTTTTTGAGTCAAATAATATTCTTCTATTAAATTTGTCCTTATGTCTCCAGATAAATTAAATCATATACTTGATAGTTAAAAATGTTCATTCAATATTTAATTAAAAATTTTAAGATTCTTGTTCATATGTGTGTGTTTTAATGTATAATTATGTATTTAATATCTTTGAACAACTGCTGTTTTTATTATTGAAGTATTTTAGAACATTTGAATTATCATTTGAAGAAAAAAAAATTGAATATTTTTGAAAAGTATTGTTCGAATCAATTAATTTTTGAAAAGAATGAATATATTTTTGAATTTTTCAAAATAAATTTAAAATTTGTTTTTTATTTACATTGAAACATTTAAAATATATTTTAACGAATAATTTAGCAAATAATATAGGAATAATTGTATTTACTATAATTTATAACTGTAAATTACAGTTTAAAAGGGAAGATGTGTTAATTTATTTATATATTTTACTACAATTACATATGTATCATCCTGTTGGGTATATATTTTACTTCAAATACGTTACTTAAATTAATTACGTATAAATCAATATAATTACATATATATCTTGACTACACATGCAGCTTCTAATTGCTTGTATTTATTCTAAGTTTAAATTATGAAAAGGGAAATATATTAAGTACTTTAAAAATAATGACATGTATGTGATGGTTATTTGTACATACAACTAATTATGATGAAATTTGGAAACGTGACGCAAAAGTTAATTTTTATATTAACCATGTACTTAAATATATTAATTGTAATTCACGTTGAAATAATAGTCTCAGAATTTTAAATTTAGAAGAAGGTAAAGTTAAAAATACAAGAAAAATATTTTTTGTTATTAATTATGAATGAATATTAATAAAATTAATTCATATTTAAATGAAATTAATAACAATCTATATATGAATTATATAAAAATGATGTATGAATTGATATATCTCAGGGAGATATTTTTTAGTAAATTTAAATTTTAACTGTTAGTGCCAGATGAAATTAATAAATTTCATTTTTTTAGAAAAAGAAAGTAGAATGAACAAAAGAATTAATAAAATTATGATGAATTACATAAATAACATGTGATGTAAGATTATTCTTTTAAAAGTGAAGAAAAATTTGATTGAATATGTATTACAAAAAAATAATTTATGTTAAAATTAATTATTCCATTTAAACGAAGAAGTTAATTTATATAAAAAAAATGATCCTCGTGGGATATTAATTTCATAACTTAACGGATTTCACGACTTAATAACTGCCCAACTGAAAAATTCCTAGAATTTAGATTTTTTCATTTGTAGAAACATAAATTTTATATACGAATTTTATAACAATATAAAATACTGATCCTTTCAAAAATACTTTTAAAAACACTGATTCACTTTCACCAAGGGTAATAAGGTAAGTTCCTTTACATATGAAGAATTACTTGGTGATAAATTTATTTTCAGTTAAAGATTATAAATGTTTATATTTGATTATTCAAATATGATTATTAGCTATAGCATTTTGGAAAACCTTACAAAGATGTTCAAAGCGGGTTTTTTTTTGTAAATGCTTGTCTACAATTTTTTGTATATTTTAGGTTTTTAATCTATGTAATATATTTATCGTTTTTCCACGTATTTGATTAAATTTTTCTTTTCAATCGAAATCAGTTATCACCCAATCTATAGCTTAGTCTCGAAAAATTATTCAAGTAAAAAAATATTACTTGAAAAGATTTTAAATATTTGTTTGCTATCCCTAAAAAACAGCATGATATAGAATTAATGATACAATATAGGTTGGGGAAAAATAAATCCATTATTTTCACGTGAACTTTATGTAACTTACTTTGGATTCGCTTTGTAAAAAGGTTTAAAACAGTTTTCATGTAGAGTTTTAGGTCTTGCGCGTTACTACTGCTGACTCGCGGTCAACTTCGACGATTTTTGATATTTTACAGACATTTTCGACGATGCTGTATCCACATGCGAGGTGCATCTTTAACATCAAAAATACCCGAACGGAATCGACGAAACAAAAATTGTACGTAACTGGTATATCTTATATAGGACGATAAACACCTTTCACGATTTTAGCCACCCGGCTATCTTTTTCGCCGTTACAAGAGAAAAACGAAAATGTATCGAATTTTCTGTTTGTTGTCTTCCATTTTTAAAACCTTGTACTCGTAACGGAATTAATCAAACAAAAAACCGCAAGAGGATATTTTAGTGTCAAATGTCACCTTTCCAACGAGCATAAATCTGGATTTCTTTGATAGATACCTCACAAGATATCGATCACTACAGACGTCTACCGAAAAAATAATGGATTACTTTTTCCCCAAACTAATATTAAGTAAATATTTATTTATTTAAAATGGATTTCTTTTTCCTTTTTGTCTTACAAAACGCAGTTGACATTTGAGTATACTTAATTAATTTCAGTAAAAACTGAACTCTTAAACTTAAATTAACTGAATTGTGAAATTATGTATAAAAACTGAAACTATGGGAAGTCAAAATTTTTGAATTCGATCTGTGATCATCATATTTAACTATGTTTGAGTGCTGCTTTAATTATCTGCATTTTAATGTAGTTATTTTTTAACAATCTGTCTAATTAAAACAAATTTAAAATGATAAAATAATCTCAAGTATGATTATTAATTAATGAAGAAACTTTATACAAGCAGAAATAAGAAGGAATTTATATTCATTATTTTCCTTTTTCTACATTTACTGTACAAACATTTCCAAGTAGTGGGATACATCGAAAATATATTAAAATCATATTTCATAAAAATATGTAGTTACATGCTTGAAATAATTATTTTAACTGCTTAACCACAAAACTTATAAAGAAAATTTATTCATTAAATAATTTAAGTCTACATTTTCTCAAACAAATTAGGACGTTTCAGTGATTTTTATCTAACTTGTTAAAGAAGGGAAGAAAATCAGATTAATTTTTTCGTCTAACATAAAAAAATCCATCTAATTAAGGAAGAGATGAAGTTCTGGGAAAACGACACTAAAACCACCTAGCGGAAGGAAAATAAATTATTTTGGTGGCTTCCCAGAATCAACTTTTATCTTTTCTTTCACACTCTTTATACGGAAAAACATGGAAACTCTTGAGTTTGAATCATTTACTATGTCACTTAATCCGAGAATACTGAAAATAAATAATGTGAGATAAATAAGGGAGGTAAGAATAGGAAAGAAATGCTGAAATCAATTTGAACTTTTGTTCTATATAAGATTTTTTTTTAACATTAATCACTTTTAATTATATCTTTTGCTTTTTCCTTTCAAAAGAAGGAAATATATTTTTTATAAAATAGAATTTCTATTAATTTTTATGCTAAATTATTTTAAATAAGCCTTATTACTTGCTATAAAAGCTACAATAAATGATTATTTGTATGCTTTGTTTAATGTTTATAGAAATTTTAAAATTTATATGCAATGCAAATAACTTTTTTATCTAAGAAATTTATCAATGACATGTTCTAAAGAATGAATGTTATATTATATACTATGAAATTGAGGAATTGTTTGAAAATCTCACATCAACAAATATTAATGTATTCAACATTATAATAAATGTATGATGTATTTTATAAATTAGAAAATAATTTTTTTAAAGAGATTTAATTAGACTGATTCATACTTTAACAATGATAATTTCAAAAAGGATTCATTTGGAGGATTGGTACCCAATTTAGTTTCTTTGTTGGATCCTTATCAATTCCTAACTTATCAATATTTTGTAAAATGTCAATTGATTGTGCATATGTATATGATAATTTAATTCTTTGCTATTTTTAGAAATATATTGTTTAAATATATAATTTTTTTTACGCAAAATTTGCAATATCTTTACAAAGATAGTTCGAAACGTAATATGAAGTTCAACATATTTGATAATGAATAATAAACTTTAGCTATTGAATATACATCACTTAAATAAATATGTTTATTTAAGTGATATTTATTCGGTAGAATACATATCACTTGATATGTATCATAATCACTTGATATGTATATATCACTTGATATGTATTCGGTAGAATACATATAATTTAAATATATATGTTTCATGATGAAACAAGGAGTATGTAAAAAATTGTCTGATGTGACTACGTCGATGATTAATATATGTTTGTATTTGAAAACTAGCAAGTTTCAGCTTTTGCTAAATTTAGTCACTTTACGCATTTTAATTATATAATTTATATTTATCGACATTCATGAGCTGATATCGCAGTATCACTGAAAGAAGGATCAGTCTATTTTACAGCATCTTCACGGTTGTTTGAGAATTTAAATGTTATGAAGTAGTAATGTTCAAACTGAAGTAAATCCCAATAACAGAAATAGAATTATAACAACTACCTAACTGACAAATGAAGTGATTCTTTGCTACCTATTATTTGTTATTACTCATCGAATAAAAAGTTACGATTACTTTTGAATAATAAAAGCTAAGATAGGCATTGTGTGATGAAACAAATTACACTTGATGGAAAGTAGAAAAGATATAAAATCATCTGCTTGGAGATATTCCAGTAATCAAATCACTGTTGGAAGGTATTTTTCATGTTTTTTTTTTAATAAATACAGAATTATTCTAAACTTGCTCAAATTATTAAATTTATAAGCTAAAGTTTTGCTTTCGATATTGAATTTATTTTGCATTTTACTTCCAAAAATGCCTTATTGGGAAGAAAAAAAGAGGACAATGTTATTCTGATAGACAATGTTCTCACCTTATGAAAATATCTATTTTGGAAGGTGATGTGTATGTGTGTGTTTACTATCTAACATCTTACTTTAACAATTAGCGGCAAAATAAGATCTAGATTTGGGAATTCAGACATTGTTCTAGTTAAATCGACGTAAAGTGGTATGAATAATACTTTTAGAATAAAATATTTTACACTTTATTATAGGAAATCACAATTTCTTTAAAATTCGGATTGAAATCAGTCGAATGAATACACTTCAATATAAATAATGATGATACTTGTTCTTTTATAGCTTCTATATATATTGAAAGCTACTTGAGCTTCTTCTGAGTTTTTGAAAATGCAGCATGAATAGATCATAAGGATAATAGCAACTCTCAAATAGTTATTTTTTCTCAATTTTTCTACAGCATTATAAAATCCACAACCTTAAACTATTTATTTCTTAAATATGGTATACCTTCTACCTTCAATATATATATATATATATATATATATATATATATATATATAATTTTATAATTTTAGTTGCTGAGATTTTTTAAAAATTTTTTATTAATTTTTTAATTTAATTTTCAATTAAAAAAAATTAACACACATTGAAAGTAAGGAAAAATAAAATACACTTTCATTTGTCTTAAAATGTATTAAAAAATTGAATTTCTCAAATATTTTCAACACAAAAATTATTCGCAAGTAAATTTATCAAGAATCTTACACCTAAAAGTAAAAATCGATAAAATCTTTCCCTGAAGAATCTGCAAAATTTTTTTTCTTGAAACTATTTTGAGTGAATAAACAAGGGTGACAGACATATGTAGTGAAGTTTATAATGAAAAAGTGTAATTAGGTTAAAACATTTTTTTCTTCTTAGATCAGTGAAAAAATAATCAAATGCTTTTTCCTTTTTTTTATTTCGCTATCGATTTACTTCGGGAAACTGGTAGTTTGTATGTGTGTGTTATTTTGTTTGAAAAAATATGCTAATGCATAATGAGAAAGGAATTATGTCCTTGTTCTTCAAAATAAAATTTAACTACATATATAGAGCTACATAACTACATATAACCATTTTTAATCTTTCTTGCTATAGTTTCAAGAATTATTATTATTCAATAAATTGTGTTTACACTTCACAACAAGTAGAAAATTGTTAATTAAAACTTTGAGCTTTAGAATAATTTTTAACTCAAAATGTTTCATATTATTATTGATTTGTTAAGAAATAATAGCTAAAAAATTATTAGTTTATGCAGTTTTTTTTCTTCGTAAATAAAATTTATCTTTGAACTTTTTTAAATGTTTTTATATTAAATTTGTTTTTCTTTGTAATTAAATTTTTGTCTCGTAATAAATATATTTTCAAAAGATTTTAATGTCATTAATTCAATATCATTAATATTTATAATAAAAATTTTGGAATAAGAAATAAAAATTTTTGAAATCCACTCTTCTTCGTTGAATAATTGAAAGTCAAATTTCTTTTTGTTGCAAGAATTAATTGAGCAAAGGCAACTAAAAAGAGTGATTTTAAAACAATATTTTATCTGATTACTATGTAAAAAGCTTAAATACTTTTCTTAAATTTATTATAAAAATGTTTTAAAATTAAAATTAATTATTTTTTTAAAAAAAAACTTGGCTTAATCTTCGTTGTTAAAAATTCATGTGTCATGCTATTTTTGACTTATAAACCGAATAAAAGTTACAGTTATGTTAAAAAAGTGTTCAAGGTATGTAAAAAATTGAATTTTAAAAATAAAAAGACGAAAAAAAGTATGTTTCGTATGTTTTCTTAAAGTGAGAGAAAAAGGAATGTTAACTCTACGAAAAATTTAATAATTAACTGTTCATGTTGTTATCATTCTGATTTATAAAAAAGTGACACTCTGAACAATTGATGACTGTTAAAAAATTAAAAAAAGCTATGATTTTTTGTTGTTATCAATAGTTTTTGAGAACTTTTTGTCACAGCCCGAGAAAAAGTTTCTATACGAGACAGAACTGTAAAGCTGTCTGTCGGTCCATGACATCACAAAATTTGAAAAGTTGCATAGAAAACTCTGTATTCTCTCATATATAATATAGTAAACAATTAGTTTATGTTAAATGTTGTGTTTTGAATCCTTTTATTTTAACTAGGTCATTTTGCTTCTCTGCATTGTGTAAAAATTTGGAACCTTGTGAATTTCTTTCATACAAAATATTAGTTATTTATGCTGTCTTTTATGATTTCTTTCCCTTATTTTAGAGCTAAAGCTATATTTTTAAGTTTTATTATATTTAATATAGATTAACTAACAGCGAGAAGATTAATAATTATTCTACACCTTTTTTGAAACACCGCATAAAAAATGTAATTAATTTTTATGTAATGAGAGACGTCTGCTTTGATGTTTCATTCTTTCTCCGCTTTTATTATTATTATCTTAATTAATGTTATCATAATGATTACCTTTGAGTTTATAAAATTTTTCTATTTTCTAATTGAGATACAATAAAAATACCAAGAAAAAAAAAGTTTATTCATTAGAGCAATTTTTTAAATATTATGGCAAAAGAATAAAAAAGTGTTAGAATTAAATATTAAGAACAAGAATGGAATATCTTATATAGAAATAAAGATTTGTGATAATTACGTAGTACCATGATGAAAACTTCTAAGAGGAATGCAAATGACCTTTTTTTTTAAACATTAAACATTCAAAATATTTTTTTTTAAAAAAACTACATTGCTTTTATGCTTAAAACAAAATAAAAAAATGTTTTTAAGTGAGACAATGTGGTTGAAAATTGTATTAGTTAGTTTCTTATTATCATTATAGAATTAATCACGTGAAATTATTAAGAAAAAGAAATAATAATTTAGTTATAAATTTTATCTTTGGATGACTAAAATAAATAATAAAGATAAAAATACTTTTTTTCTAGAACTATTTTCGGCTTACATTTTTTGAAATTATTAGAAAGATTAGAACCAGAAGGAAAAATAAATAGCTTTAGCATTTGTGCAGCAGCAGAAAAAAAAGAGTTAACAAAATATTTGTATTATTTTATGCAAAACATTTACGTAACTCTTATATTTCTTTTGTATAGTTGTTCATTTGAAAGAAATAAAAACGTTTAGAAAAAGGATTAAAAATGATAACATATAAGAACTAACGAGATCTTTATTTTTAAAGTAAAATGTATATATAAAATAAAATCATGAGTTAAAATATTTTTATTCATTAATTTCAAGTTTTGGGGACAATAATAAAAGATGATTAACTGTGTTATCTTGTTTTTTTAAAATAAGATAAAAAGGTCTATAAACAATCATGTTTATAGACCTTTTTAGACAAGCAATAAAGAATCATTCTTAATGAAAGGTTGAGCAAAAATTAATTCGATTTTTTCATTGTAATTACCAGAAATTTTATAGATATTTCCTGGTAGTTTGAAGCCATAGGATACTGTTGGAAAGATGTTTGTTTGTTTCACAGACTAATGCCGCATTACTCGGATCACAAATGGCATTTATCGCAATTCGATGACAAAAGGAGTTTCTTCAACTTGCGGAAGAAAAGGAATTCATGTCAGTTAAGTACAAAGGATGTTATAACACTTCCCAAGACAACCGTCACATAAGTCATTCATAAAATCTGGAACATGCCAACGAGGATTGTTTTTCTGCATCACGTAAGGGATATGTCTCGTAATAATAGTGGATGCTTTAACTGGTCATAAACAGCGCTATAGAAATTGCTATAGTAGTCTGGGTTTAGAATTAATCTCTGAGGAGCAGCATGCCCAAGAATAATACTCCCATAATCATATGCAACAAATAGCATAGCATAATGTTCACCCGAACTTACACAACTTTCACTGGATTTCTGAAGAAACTTCTGTGGATGCTGTGAACTTGAATGATGCCTTCATTGAAATGACGTTTAATTTTCGGTTCATAGATTTGAACCAATGTCTCATTATTGAAGACAACATATTGAAATAATGCTCCTTTACCAAGATGGATACCAGTTATAGCATATTAATGCCCTTTTCGTAAGACAGTAAATTAATATGAGATCCAGCGGAATATAATTTTCTTCATTTTAAGATTTTCCTTCAGAATGTATCCCCACCATTTGCCGACAAACCCAATTTTAACTGATATTTCCTGGAGAGTTTATCAGCTGTTTGAGGAAAAGAGACTGCTCTTTTTATCAACATGATATACTGGTGTTGGGATAGTTCGCAATCTCATACCTATCCCCACTTATCCCTTTAATTGATCATGCAATCATCCTATAAAATAATATAGGCTTCAGATCATCCTTGATAGCTTGAAATACATTTTTGTCACAAATAATTTCTGTTTTAATCCACAAACTCAGCTCACTTTTTATAACATGATTTTGAGTAACAAAACTGACATTGTTTAGTTCAATGAAGCAAATACCGCTTCTACATCATCGAGGATTTTATGTGATTTATGCGTCAACGAATTTATTGTAACGATATTATGATTACGGCTACAGAGGGTCTGTGATTTTCTGTTTTAAACTGCCACTGTTTTATTTATTAATCTTGTATGTTTATTGAAAGATGTACGATAAAACAAAAACGCAATCAATTATGCCAAATTTAAAACTGCAGTACAATTGTACATTTGTACAATGAAACTGGATTATTATATGCTTATTAAAGCAAAACGTAAATACCACATTATGGCCCGTAAGTGAAATGATTCCCATTAGTAATGCTTATTTTACAGTTATTTCATGTGTTCAAAATCAAGTGCAGCATAATATTATTAAAAATAAATTTATTAAATAATTAATACCAGTAAAAATGCATGGAAATAATTTCTTCCTTTCTTAAGCATTTGATATACATTTAATTAATTACAATAAAAATGTAAATTACAGAAATTCTAAATTTTTAATATCGAGATAAGGCAAGGTATTTATGTTTCAAAAACACAATACAAAGCTATTTGCTATTAATTGATCTGAAAAGGAAGATATAATTTATTATAATAAAAATAATTTCAAATATAATTAAATTATTTAAAGTAGAAATCATATTTAATATGGACACTTAATTATTGAATTGCCTTATTCATTTCCTTTTTGCCTCTTTGAAAGCAAAAATATATTTAATGCATATGTAAAAAGGATTCTATACACAAGTATTAATATTCATGGGAGATAATTTCTATATATTCCTACTGTATAGTGAGTTTAATATAAAATTCTATTTATTGAAGGAAAACAAACTAAAATTTTTATAAAAGTCCTATATTTATTTGTTCGGAAATGAAAGATAAATGGATTAATTTCTTTTCAAACATAAAAAGACGTTTCCAATTAAAGAAGAGATAAAACTCTTGTGAACTACACTAAAATTACCTGGCTGACGGGAAATAAATTATTTTGGAGGCTTAAGAATCAATAAGCCACTTCCCTCTCTTTTCAGGCAGGAAAATGTGTGAGCTCTTAAGTTTGAATCAATAACAGTGACATTTAATCCTAGAATAGCCAAGTTAAGCTGTGTGTGAACTAAATAAAAGAATTATGAGTAGGAAGAAAAGATTATGCAACAGTCATCAGTAACTTTTATCTTGTACCAAGTATTATATTTTTTAAATTTAATTTTTTTAAGAAACTTATTTTAAATACTATACTACAAATCACTGTATTTAAAACAGTATTTTCTATCCAAGAATATCTTTCACAATGGTGAATAATCTATGCATTTTGATCTTGTTTTGTAACGATTTATTAAGATGTTTTTCATAAAAAAATGATTTCTTTAAAATAATTTAGGGTTTTTTTTAAAACTTTTAATAAATTTAGAAGCTATTGTTTACAGTAGTCGATATTTACATCATATTTTATATGGATGTTTATATGTACCGACGAAATCAAACATTTATGTCTCAATTTTATATGGTAAATGTGGGTGTGTGCGATACCATGTCACATTAACTCACGATTTGAAATATGCTCATAAAAATTTATTTAAACTTCTATATTTCAATCAAGAATGTAATATCTCATTTTATAAATTACAGATGGAGTTTTCACATTTTATTAATTTCTCGAAAATACATAAGAATATTAATTTCACTTATGTAGGAAAAAAACAAAAGTGGTTAAATAAATGGTTAAATAATGGTTTGTGATTAAATAAATGGTTTTCATTGATTAAATAAACAATTGAGCTTATTCAAATGCATAGAAAAGCAATAGTTTGTGCTAATGATCCTAAATAGTAATACACTTTTGCTTGAAATTAACAACTTATATATTCATATTTAATTTTTAAGTTTTGTTACTTCATTAATGACAGATTCAACTTTATATATATATATATATATATATATATATATATATATATATATATATATATATATATATATCGATTTTACTTAAAGATCAAAGGTTAAAAGACTTAATTCATAAATGTTTCATAAGTCAGGATAAAAACATGATCTTTTCTTTTGATATATTTTTCATTTTGGCAAAAAGTGTAGTTAATCCTCTGTTTGAAATTAGGAAAAAGAAGTTTCGCTTAAAATCTCCACTAGTAACTTCAAAGATCCATCGTTTCGTCAGCAACTTGCTAAGTTTACTTTTTCATTAAAAATAAGCTATCATAAACAAAAACTACTTTAACATGTTATTCGATTTTTTTATTTTTTTCAATACAAAAGTTAATGGACGCATACCTCTTCTCATGATACTATTCCCATATTATTTGTTGACTTGGAAATAATTTTGAGATTAAATCCAATAGATCTGTTCGATATTCAGTAAAAGAAAATTCTTTGGACTAAGAGTTAATATATTTTGAGCTAACTAAACATTAAAATTTTGAGTTTATCAACAAAGTTTCTTTTCGAATCGATATTCAGTTCTCTTCATATTTAACGTTATAGATCCATAGCTATTCTGTTTCTCTGTGCGTTATTTTTCAATGACTTCTTCATATAGTGGAATAAGCCTGTAGTTTTGAAAAACTGTACCAAGTTTTCTTTTGAGCAAAGTATATCTAAAATTGTTACGATATTTTAACAAAGAATACCAGAATGCAAACCACACACCGGATTATTTTTCCAGCATTGGATGTTCATCGAGCACTTATTAACGGTTATTTACTTCAAAAACTGGATTATTTGGCAATATTTTACATGGAAAAATAGCTGAAAAGATTAATCTATTAATACATTAGTATCACGAGTTTTGTGTCCAAATTATATACGGATGTATATTTGTTAAAGTAAGGAAAATGTATAAGAGTACTTCCATGTTTGTGTATTTTAGTTAGCTGAAAGGGTGAAACACAAGTACTATCACAAATGAAAAGGGTAAAGAAAAATGTCTTATTAAGCAGAAGATATTTGTAACATCTTTATTATATTCCAAGTTATGAAAGGTAAAAAAAAACTACATCTTATAAATTTGGGAAAAATTTCCGAACCTATTTGTGTGTATTTTAATATTATAAAAAAAAAATTAAGAACAGGAAACTTTATAAAGTGTCATCATATTTATGGGGATATTTGAATTTAGTGAAGAACTATAAAACACAAATGGGAAATTTAAAATTACAATGTTTCTATACCTATAATCATCAATATCACATTCATTTAACAACAAATGATAAAAATTAATAAAACGCATTCATTCCAACAACTTTTCAAATGTATTTTTTAATATATTATATCGGTGTGTGTTAACTGAAGAAAAAGCTAACATTTTGAATGTAACACACCGGCAGAATTTGCATTCACAGGTAAAGAAATGTTATGTTCAAATTTGAATTTGATTTTCGTTCATTTTCATTCTGTTATTTTTCAAATGAAACAAGAAACTTAAAAGCACACATGAAAAATAGAGCTTTTATGTTTACATAGCAAATGAAATAGTAGTATAGTGTAACTTATATATTTAACAAAAAATATGAAAAAATAAGTTAACAAAATGAAAATTATGCATCCCTACTTACTAATAAGATATATATGCTTTAGATGAATGTATTGAAATTAGAGATTTTGCAGAAATTTTTTAATTCTACACTTACGTAAGGGAACAAATCTTTACAGTTTTTGACCGAAATGTTTCAATACTGTATGCAAGAAACCTTATTTTACGCATTTAAAACCTTTTATTAAAACTTCCTCATCAAGTGTTGCGAGTTGAAAATTCTTCTACGGTGAATATTTTGCTTAAGAAATCATTTAACAATTAAATTCAATCGAATTGGATTTGATCATGAAATTGATGAAATATTTGGCTTAAGACTAGCTTTCAGAAAAAAAGTACCGTAAAGTACATATCAGCAAAAAATAAATAAATAAAAGTCTCATTTATGATTTTAATCCACTTTTAACTTATTTTATAAAAATTGTTAAATAACAAAATGATGTTTTTGAAGAAAAGGAATATTTTCCAGCCTAATATAGAAATAAATAGAACAAATATACTGTTAAAAATACAATTATTTTTTACTCAGTAGTAGAACTATAAAGATTAATAAATATAAGAACTGAAAATTTCATTTGTTTTTGTCTTTCAGAAGAATTGAGTATTTTTTTGAGTGATAATCTTATAAATTGCAACCTGTAAAATTATCCCAACAATTCCCAAAGTTTTCTCAAAAGAGAAATTTTTCCAAGTGAAATTATTTCTTATTCTTTTTTCATAATTTTAAAAAAAGTTCCTCTTTAAGTTCTTTTCAAAAAATTAAGTATTTACCAAATGAGATTAAGTGCAAGAATACCAGAATAGGTATTCTTATTAAATTTTTTTACTAAACGATTAAAGTATACCTTAAAAATATATGAAATAAATGTACAAAAATTATGTTAATATATAATAAAATAAATGGAAATAAAAACAATTTTTTTAGTGGGAAATATGAATAAATTGGTAAATATACATAAAATATATATAAATTAATATACATAAAATATATTAAAAATATAAAATGAATAAAATATTGTAAGAGGAAAATATAATGTTATTAATAAGCATAAATAAGTATTAAAAGTTTAACTAAAAAATTTCAAGGATTTCTATGTAGAATATTTGGAATTAATATTAATTAAC
>JAPDSC010092522.1:28151-45987 GCA_026290005.1 Latrodectus geometricus | reverse complement strand
TAGGATTATTTAAAAAAATACATGTTTTTAAAATTTTAGCATGATATTCTCATAAAGTATAAAATAGTTTTATGTAGGACTAAAATGTAGTTCATAACTCTAAAATTATATATTATGAAAATTTATAAAGTCATAACTAATTATTTTAATCTTTTCTATTTATTCCCTACGTTAACAGCGCAAAAATGAAGATGAAAATAGATTATAGGCAAAAAAGTTAAAAAAAAAACAGTAAGAGGTTATTATTTTTGTTGACTTATACAAGATGCTTTTTATTTTTATACAAGTCAGGGAAAACAATTTTCCTTTGAGTGTTTTCTTCTTAATTTTATTCATAAATATCCATATTATAATATGGTTTACTTACTAATAATTTTCAAAAAATGAAACCATTAAAAAAATATTCATATTCAGAATTAAAGTTTTGTTATTTTAAAAATATATAACAATGCAGTAAATATTATTTTATATATAAACTACATATTTTCAATTGAAAATAAAGAAGCAAACCAAATACTTAAGTTATTGTAATGGTGGTGAGTTAAAAAATTTCATTAATTATAAATTCGTCCCAAAAGGATTTGCAGTGTTATTTTATATCTGAGATACATTTATAAAAAGGTGTGATGAAATGTGACAGAAAATCTTTAAAAAAACACAGCTTAAAATCTTTTTTTAAACTGTATAAGAGTGAACAGAATAATTATAATTTCAGCAAACCTGTCACAGACACTCTGTCAATTACAATTTTCCATGAAATTTATAATGTATTCAAAATACACGAGGAATAACAAATTCAGATAAAAAATATTTACATTGATAAGAAGCATTTATTATTAAATAAAGAAAAGTTATATGATTTATGAGCAATCATAAGTATTCATTATCGATTTATGAAATTATTTTCTATCATGGTTTTAAAAATAAGAGGATTTTTAATGAAAATGCATCAGAAAATCAGTGATCATATTGACATTAAATAGTTTATAAGGAAACCTAAATTGTAGATTTATTATTTTTTATAAGATACTGAGAGATAAACGCCAAAATATTTTAATTTCTTTTGCAGTGTAAAGCTTGAATATTATTGTATATTTTACTTTAATTTCAATGCAAATTTTCAATTCGCATTGAATGCAAATTTAAAATTTCAAATTTAAAAGCATAGTATTTCAATGAAAGTACGAGAATAAAAGTAACTTCTCGTAAAAGTATAAACGTTTAAAAGTTTTATTAAACTTACGTATTAAACCTTTCAATATTTATATTTTACATAGAATTATTACTGAAATATATTTAACAAGAAAATTTTCGTTGAATGATTTCGGAAGCAATTCTATGATTTTTAAGGCAGATTTTGGTAATTTATTCTTTTGGAAACATGCGCATAAATATTCTTGGATACAACACAGTGAATGATTTGGTTGGTTAGTTTACCACTCAGCAGTCATTTTCTGTACATGAGGGTTAATTAGACAGAACACAGCGAATGAAAAAAGTCATTATGTAATTACGTGAAAAATATCTCTGAATAAATATTTATGGCAAAATAAATACTCTATCAATAAAGCTGACAATATATTATTTATGACAACCGAAATTTTGTGAGAATGGTAATATGTTTTAATGTCATAACAAAAACAATGTTAGCCATATGTTTTTATAATGTAAAATATTTGGAGGTGCGGGGGATCGAACCCCGGGCCTTTCACATGCAAAGCGAACGCTCTACCACTGAGCTACACCCCCACACTATACCTTAACTTCGATATGGTTATTATAACAATGATTGCTTTAAACAGGTGCATTCGTCTATCAAGGTCAGACCGATGAATTTTTACGATAGAATATTTTCTATGTACCTTTTGCTTATTAATTTATTTTTTGTGATCCTGTATTTAATTAATGAATGTATACAAAAATGATTACGGATGAATACGAAAATTTAAATAATTACTAAAAAGTTGATTTTATGTAGTTTATAATATTTCCGTTGTCACAATACATTATTTCTTCATTTGTAAAATTACATCGCAAATGTTCCAAAACTTGATAGTGCCTCATTTAAATGATATTAATATGCACTAAATTATTTCAAGCTATATTTTTGAGTGTTTGTGGTTCTTCTGTCATGGATTATTGTTTCATTAATTTTTAAGAATAAAGGCTTATTTTAAAACAATAATTCTGTGGGGTTGAATGCTCATGAACGTATCTTAATAAATGACTACATTTTTTTTATACAAAATGTATTAATTATTTTACGAAGCAAATATCATTATTCTACTTTTAACGTGTACTTTTGCTAGGCTAAAATCTGATAGTAATTACATTTTTTTGCTTTATTTAATAAAATAATTTTATTTTAATGATAAATTATATAAAAAAATTCTTAAAAGAGTTTTTAATTTTTATATAATAAAATGTTTAAGATATTATAAAGATTTTAATTTTTCCTGATTAAAATACAAATTTTGCTTTCATGAAAGCAATATTTTAATACATATCCGTCAAATTGAAAGATATTTAATATTAAATTTCAAACTTACGCTTACTGCTAAGTATGTAAAGTTAGACAATATTTTCACATTCTATGAACATATATTCCTTAATTTAAAAAAATTATAATTAATTTATGCATTTTTTTATTTATTAAACAACAAATAAATATAATTTTACAGATGCAATATTATATTTCAATCTGAATAACACTGAATCTGAATCTGAATGCTATTTTTTGAATAGGATGAAATAAAATGTAGTGATTTCATATTATCCGTCACAGTTTGTATGTTTTTAAGTTAATATTTCAAGTTTAATGAAATGGCCATTTTTGAAATACAAGAATGTTTTTTAATATTTTTTAAATTTTGTATATGAACTTTTTTTTCCGTTTTAAGCACTTAAAACTACTTAAAACTAATGAAAATAAAATAATGTCTTTTTAGCAAATATTAGTTTTAAATTTAGTAAGAAAGAATAATCATTTCATTTTTTATTTTATATTAACTATAAACACATGAAAAATTTTATGAAAGACATTATAACGTAATTTTTTCTGTTAGTAGTATATGATGTAAAATAACTATTTAAATTATTATAACGGTGAATCAAAATAGTTAACAGTAAGAGTGCCTCAAAAAAAAAAAAAAAAAAGGGATTCATATCTGATCGTGTTACTTATTGTTTATAATTACGAAATATTTATTTAAATAAAATATAACATAAATTCATAGTGGTACTGGCAAACCCTGGTCCATGTCTTATGGTTAATGACTTTGGAATATCTGCGGATTACTAGAAGTTGGAAAATTTTGAATCACAGTTAGGTAACGAAGTTACACCTGAGCTGGTACCCTTCTCTCCATATATACTAAACTATAGCAAAATTACAGTTCGTAATCATTTTCTTTACTTGTAACTGAATACGAAATGTGACAATAATATTAACAAGCCCTGCTTAAACATTCTGCAAATTTCAGTCATCAAAATATTTAATAAAACTTCTGTGTATGGATTTGGTATACATATATTTGTTTAAAAAATCTAAAGGAAATTGCACAAATTAAGCACATTTGAAAATATTAATTATCAGAGGTTCAAATGATAATTACTCAAGCTTCTAAAAAGATTTTTGCTGGTGAAAGTGTTTCATTAGAACATTGCTGATTATGATATCGTGAAAATGTTGACAAGAGACCCTGAGTCGAGGAAAGTTTTTATTTTTACTATAATTCTGAATAATGTTGATAAATTTTAAAACATTTTTATTTTAATTGAGCTAAGACACTTAAGTATTTTTAAATTCTTGTAACATATTTTACCTTTTTCATCAATCCGTCTTTATAGCTTTACATTTAATAACCTGATACTTTAATGAAATTGTGCAATTTATAATTAGAACTTTTAATAAGATATTATTCAGAATCATCGTTGAGATATATTTACCAAGAAAATAATTCCTTGAGTCATTTCTCAAATAATTAGGTGACGCAATATAAGTTAGCTATCGTGGATGTTCAATAAGGAATGGAATAAGTTTTTATATTACAGTAATCACTTTTTTACATGTAATGCTTATTTGAAAAAAAAACTGCTTATATTATTTATTTGTAACTTTATTACGTGGTCAAATATATTATTACAGCTCTGCCAATATTTTGCTTATAAGGAATAAAAAATACTTAAGAAAGATTAATGAATTTTAAAGTTTTGTGAAAAGAAAGCTGAATTTTATGTGTGAATGTATGTAAAATATTTTGGAGGTGCGGGGGATCGAACCCCGGGCCTTTCACATGCAAAGCGAACGCTCTACCACTGAGCTACACCCCCATACAGTTTCTTTAAATATATTTTTTATTTGAATCAAAGCTCACTTTCAGCAGGTGCATTTGACCATCAAGGTCAGGTAGAAGTTTTCATGGGTATCAAAGTCGTCGTAATATGCTACTCTTCATCAATTTATTTTTTGTGTATTTCCTTTGTTATTTTTTGTTTTTTTATTTTAATGTATAAGAGGAATTTCATACTTTTCCAGGAGTTTATGTTATGCTGTTTCTATTAAATATTTCTAATCAAAATGCAATCTTCATTTACAATTTTAATGTTACAGAATTTGAATGGAATTTATTTTGTAGTTTCTAATAAAATGATTTGATTTTAGGCCTTAGTAATGAGCGTGATCATTAAATCAACAACATGCATTAATTATTCCACTAAACAGAACTAATAATTTGATTCATAACATGCATTTTTTGTTGGACTTTAATTAGTTATTTTCTTTCTCTTACTATATTTAAAAAAAATAAATGAACTGCAAAAATATTAACTAGCTTACTTTAAAATTCTTAACAGAGTTAATTCACAGTTTTCGAAGAGATTCGATATTAAATTCAAAAGTTTCTCTTAATGTCATGCATGTATCGTTAAACATTATTTTTGCATTAATAGGAACCTAAATTTGAAACTTGATTAGCAATTAATTTACCCAGCAATTTTCATCCATAACTTATTCTAATTCCATAACTTAACACAGGCAGTGTTATTTATTTTAAATGCTTACTTTGACATCTTATATTTGGTGTATATAAAAAGTGCATAAAATAGCTCAATCCATTCATACGCATGAAATATATAAATTTGACATGTGCATTTTAAATATTTTCTAAAATTTCATTACTTGAGGCATAAATTACTTACTAGGAACTAAATGCTTACACCTTTTGCTTGAAAATTATTAAGTTTACATTTTAAGTATATTGTTTAACAAACTCAATTAACTAAGTAAATTTTCTTACTTAAGCCCATCTGTGGAATTTGATCCCTATAACATTAAGATTGATGGATAGATTTTTTGTTATTAAACGGTTATTAAGTAAATGATTAGTAAATCTAGTTACTTAAAAGGGTTTGTGCATTTTCACGCACACGCAGGCAGAATATTTAATAAATACTCCTTAAGCAATTTTACCTATAGTGGATTATACATAAAAGTGGAATTCTTACATTAAATGTCAATATAGATATGTTATTAAAATTAACATTCCAAATTCATTAAAATTTAGAAAATTTTTTAAATGTTTTTTAAATTGTTTTAATGAACTGATTTTTGATTAAAACATTTAAAAATAACTAAAAAATTATATTTTTTTAAAAAAATAAAATACTAATTTAAAATGCTATCTTTTACAGTCACAATAATTAACGACAGTTGTAATTTTTATAATTACAGTTGTTATTGAATGATTACCCATATGTATTTGAAGAGATATTATCTAAATAAGCGTCTGCCGGTAACATACTGGAGAATATTGATTGATAGAATATTAAAATTTATTTAAAAATATTCTTAAAGTAGATTAGTCGCACCTAACTGCCTTGCATGAACTTGAATCCATCTTATTAATGTATTCCTTATTTCGAAAAATCTATCAATCTTTTATTCTGACTCTGTAGAATTTTTTCTCAAACTTTTGATAAAAAAGAGTAATTAGGTTAC
Organism: Latrodectus geometricus; assembly: GCA_026290005.1. Taxonomy (NCBI): domain Eukaryota; kingdom Metazoa; phylum Arthropoda; class Arachnida; order Araneae; family Theridiidae; genus Latrodectus; species Latrodectus geometricus. The sequence goes on along the minus strand of JAPDSC010092522.1, from coordinate 39,989 downwards.
TTTTTTGAGGGTAAAAATATCTAATTAAGGAAAAGATTAAGTTCTGGAAAAATGTTATAAAATCGTAGCGGTGATAAGGAAAACAATGTCAGTATTGTAGAAATCAATGGATCTTTCATTTTATTTTTTCCTTTTCGTTATTCACAAGAAAAACAGAAGATGCTCTTGAATTTAGATTGGTAGTGTCGCAACATTTTAATTGGATAACAGAAAGGTAAATATAAAAATGAAATTAACAGCTAAAAGGAAACCTTAAGTATCAATACAAATATTTCAAATCATATTACAAGTAGTGTAATTTTCTTCTAAAAAATTGAGTTTCTTTTAATGAAGTCTTTCGTGTGTGTTGTAAATAAGTAATATAGTATTAAATTTTAGTATTCAGTATTCTAGATTTAATGATTAAAATTCAATACTTCTCCTTATTTTAAACCATTTTCTTATTTTATTTTCATTTTAATTATAATGATACAATATTTCAAAAAATAACAATTACATATATATATATATATATTATTTTTTATTAAAATTTAATAAAAATATTTTAATTCAGGCTATATTATATTATGGGAATTATATTATCCTAATAAATTAAAAACAAATACAACATTCGTTTTTGGAATTGCAAGAAATAAAATTAATTATTCGAAACTCCTTATTTTCTTCCCCTCTTTAATTGCATGAAATGCTTATGTAAAGTACATAGCAATTAATACTTTTTAAAGGTATAAAATGTTTACTTATTTATCCATTGCAAGATAAATTATAATTATTTTTAAAAATGACAATTTTATGAGTGCTGTGTTAGCAAAGTATGAAAAAAAATGAAATTTTGAAAAACAAAAAAGTTTTGTGTTATTAGAATATGTAGCTTACCATTCATGAATTTATTAATATTATCTATCAGTTGTTGTATCATGATAGTTTTTTTTGAAAAACTAGAAACTAAAATGTTGAAAAGTAATTTGAATATTTTGTTTTATAAATATTTCTTCTTGATACCAGTGTCTTTCTTCTAAAAAGAATTATATATAAAAAAACACTTTCTAATTATTTTACTTATTTAATTGAAATTAATAGTTGAAAATTTTTTAAATAAATTCTTTCACAAATACTAACTTCCTCTATTTTTAATTTCTTTAAATCTCATATTTGGGAATTAGTTCTTTATTCTTAAAAATAATTCGATTTCTTTATTCAATATATTTTTAAATTATATTTTAAATAGTGAATGGGTTCTAAGAGAAGGAATAAAATAAACAAACAATTGGGGAAATATTATATTTTCGATGTCTGAATAGCTGCAACAAAAAGTACAGTGAAGTTCCGGTTACCCTCCATTATATCTTATCCACCAACAACAGCAGTATTTACATTTTTTATTTCATTACTTAATGGAACAAAAACCATTGAAAAATAGGCTGTGTTTACAGGCGTCAATAAGTGTATGTATCTGAAGATGGCTAGCACGCGTGTGTAAGAGTGTACGTGATCTCTTACTAATGTGCATTTGACTGTACATTTACTTTGGGAATCTCACACTCACTTCCATCAGTCGCTTGCAGTTTTTTGTTTAATAAACTTCTGTTTCTTTCATCAGTACTGAGGTTATTCGCTCATAGTAAGTTTTTGAGTACGGTGTGTTTTATCTTTGAGAAACATAGCAGATGGTCTATAGAGACTATGGTGTTATTCGTAGCACTGTTGGAGATTGTAAGCATGAATGGAATTTCATGAGTTTCCAAAATAGACTTAAAAGACAGGAAAATTGTAAAAGAAAAAGTGATTAACTAACGAGATCTTGTACAGTTGGTTATTTCAGTTTATGGATAAAAAGGTGCTTATTTAAGGGCTTAAATTAAAAGAAAAGGCATTGCATTTCCATAAAGAGCTTAAAGAAGGTCAACAATTTTAATTATCTGTTTTCATATAAAAATTACAAATCAGAAAAAATATTGTTTTTTTATTTGTTGAATGAAGATTTTACTTCTCTTATACCCTGGCTAGACAGATGGAAAAAGCTATATAAAATTCATCATCTGAACATTTGTGGTGGTAAAGTATTATCAAACTTAAAGAAATAGAATAATTTAAGAATAAATTTCAAAAGTTTATTGAAGGTGAATGACTAAAAAGAGGTAAAATGTTTAATGGGAATGAAACAGGTGTTAATTATAAAATGTTACAGAGAAGGATCCTCACAGCTAGAACTTAAGCAGGAGTCCCAAAGTACAAATATAATAAAAGAGAGTTACCATTTTGGCCTGCAGTAATACTACATCAAACTACAAAAATTACCCCCACTGACAATGATTGGAAAGGTGAAACATACAAAGGCTTAAAAAGAAGTTTCAAAACATGATTTTCCAATAAAATATTTTAATAAAAACATGCTTGGATGAGTGGTGATATTTTTAAATATTGGTTTTTTTGAAGAGTTTGAACCATCAACAGAGAGATTTTTTAGGGATAATACCCTGCCTGGAAATGCAATTTTATGGTTAAATAATACCCTAAATTATTCTGATGCAGGCTAACTTAGATTTGGTGATATAAAGGCCATGTTTCTCCCTCCAAGTGTGATTGCTATTTTTCAACCATGGAATAAGGTGTTTCGGAAACACTTAAAAGAAAATATTAAAGATTGCTTTTCTCAAGCCATGTACAAGAAATTGGAGATCCCTAAGACTTGATTCATAAATGGGAATTCATAAATCAGAAAGAATTGACCAATTGGATCATAAGTATCTGGGATAAAATCGTGGCACAAACAATTTTGAGATCATAGAATAAGCTGTCGGGTTAGCGGAAAAACCTCTAAAAGCAAAATTAATGAAAACAGGAAATGTTTTAACCCTAGTTCTACGTATCCCTTGATGTGAGGTTGCATCTTTGGTATTAATAGGAAAGTAGCTTTTAAGAGATGACCAGTATGGAATTATCAACGAAGAAATTATCGCATTTGTTAATAGCGATGATGTGCTGAAGATGTTGAGCAACACATAAAGTAGCTTAGAAAGGGGAGGTTGAAATTTTTGAAGCTGTCATTAAATACTCTGAGTAGCGAGAAGAAGTTAAGTTGTCGACATTATGATGTTCCAGGGATGGCGAAACTTGTCATCAAAGATGTGAGATATACCAGGAAAGCAGATGAAGATTATTAGTTTCACTCATCATGAAGTTTCCCGTTTAAAAATTTTTGCATACAAATCAATGTCATCAAATTGATTCATATGATGATGATTTCTTCCTTAATGTAACCGTCTCCCTATTGTGTGCCATTTTAATTTATTATGGCCCGTTTATGGATGGTAACTGCGACTCTACCGTAGCACAATATAAAAAGGAGGGAAAGTATAGGTACTAAAAATAAATTAATATAAGTATTAAAAATTAAGAAAAAATTTTTTGCTTTACTTTAAATTTAGTTGTCAGGTATTTATAGGACAAATGTAATTTATTTCCGTTGAAAAGAAAGTTATAAAAAAGTATACATTTTTACCTCGAACTATTAATGTATGCTACAAATATGTAATCTGATTTAATAACATTCACAAAATTCATTTATTAAACATCAATCTAGGAAAAGCATCATTCATTATAAAAAATAACTTCAACTTTAATATTAAATTAATTATTTTTTTATAAAAATTAAAAATTTAATCCGAGAGACAGTATATTTCCTTAATGAATTACCTTTGATTGATTTTGCATAAAAAAGGGATATTTTGAAAGTGTATTTCAAATAAGTAAAACTAAAGTATAATAGGTTATCTGAGATAAGATATATTTCAATTATGCAGTTACAGGTAATAATGCTGTTCAGTTCTTCATGAAATCTAACTGAATATTTTTTCATCAAACCAGGATTCTTATCGATTTTTATCCAACTTATTAAGGAAAGAAAAAACTGGATTAATCTTTCTTCTAACATAAAAAATACAATTAAGGAAGAGAAAAAGTTCTGGAGTACCGCATTAAAACCACTTAGCGACGGAAAACAAATTATATTGGAAGCTTTGGAACTAATAAGCCACCTTCCTCTTTTTTCTCACACTATGCGAGTTAATCTTGAATTTGAACTAGTAATTGTTCTTTTTAATCCAGGAATAGCTAAATGAAGAATAAGAATTAAATAAAGCGTTCAGAAAAGGGAAAAAATAAAACAATTAAAATTTTTATGCTTCATCTAGAAATATATATAAGATTTAATTATTTTCATTTATTTTAGTATTAATTGTAATTGTACTTTAATAATAATTGTACTATTATATAATAACATTTCAAGTTAAATTTCAATTAATTTTCAAAGCTAAAAAAATTAAAATTTTCATTAAAATCTCAAGATTGTATATATTTTGCAAGCACAATATCGTTTTGTTAACCAAAATTTTTTTAATTTACTTCGTAGAAAAATTGATTATATTTTATTTAAAATATGTTGAAGAGAAATGTTTTGAAGCAAAAATTTGCATAAAATCTATAGTAACACGAAAGTCTCGCACGAATAAAAGTTAATTTATATAAACCAAATTTTATCATTACGATTAAAATATATGATTAATTATCAATTTTTTTACCTGCATTCATTATTATATGAAGATTCTGTAATTCCAAAGAAATTTTTTGCTGTAAGTAGTAAAGGATTTTACAAGTTTTACTGTCCAATTAAATTAAACATCAAAGGTATTTGCAACCACTTTTATTTTGAATTTTAGTTAACTTCATAATTTATAATATACATTTTTATTATTGTTTAGATAAAGTTAAATATTTTGGTAAATGATGGTATAAATTTTTTTTATTGTTTGCTGTTTCAATCATAAGTTTAGATTATATCTCGAAGCATTAAGAAGTAAGTTAAGGAAGGATAAATGTGGTTTTTTATAATTTATTTCAAGAAATTATGAGCACGAAATCTATATATTTTGTCAACCTTTTACTCTAAAAATTAATATTGATGATTATTGCTGTAATTTGTATTTATAGTATATTAAAGTTAAATTTTGATCATTAATTTAGACATGTTACATTAAGTGCCTTATAACAATAGTATTAGAAAATAGTGCTTGATCATAGAATATTACATGCATTTTCATATAAATGCCTGATTATTGTCGTTTGTATGCAATAATTTAGCTATTTATAATGCATTTATTAGAAAGCTTATAAAAATTAAATATTATAATTTCCTGTGCTCAATAGTAATTGATTTAAAATTTTTTAATAAGCATAATTTAAAGTTAGAGAATACCTTGTATTATGTAATTATCTTTTTTTATTTGTCTTGCTTGATTCTTGGAAAAATAAATTTAAAATATGTTAAATAATACATGACAATCAAATAATTAAAACTAATAAAACAGTTTTATTGAATGAAAATTTCTGTCAAATATCCTCATCATTATTATGTCAAATATTATATCAAAATTTCTGTTCAATCAAAATTAATTTTTTTTTATAATTTGTTGTTAGAATAAGAAATGTTTAATTAATTTTTCAATTTAAAAACTTTAGCTAATTAAAAAGATGTGAAACAGAAAAATCTGAAGGATGCCGATAATCATGCATCATGTTGACGGGAACAAATTGTTTTGAGACCTAAGAATGTATAATTTATTTTTCTTCTTAATATTATTCAAGTGGAAACATTTATGAGTTCTTGAGTTTGAATAGATACAGTTAACTGAAAATTTCAAAGATAAGTAATTAGTAAAGATTAGTAAAATAATCACAAGTAAGAAAAAATGAAAACCATTGAAAAATTTGATGTTCTTTTTAGTTGAATTTCGTATACAAAAAATATTTTAAACGTTTGCATATCAGACTTTAGTATCTTTACAATTAAAACCCAATTTTTATCGTCCATTTAAGCCTATTTTGTTATTTTGAAGGCCAACTTGCTTATTAAAATATTTTCATAAGGAAATTTTTTTTAAAAATGAGCCTAGTATATTTCTTCATTTATAAAACCGATAGTATATTTCAGCAGTAATATTTGCGCATAAGCTGTGACATTAAAATGAACTGACATGCATAAAAACGTCAAATTTGTAAATTAAAATTTATTGTAGAGATAAAACTTTATTAAGTTATTCAGTATATAACTCTTTTTTTCACTTCTATATCATTCTAAAACATTTAGAATGATATGTGAACATACTATTTTTCTTCGTATCATTCTAAAGTTTCCTAATTTAGGGAAAATAGTTTATAAATAAAGAAAAAATTATATTGTGTTTCTTTGATCAATTAAGAACCATGTCATGGGCATCTTTTTATTTTCCTCATTATTTTCTTTTATTGTCTCAGTAATTTAACCTAAAAATATTTAGTAGAATTCAGATAAAATATTTGCAAGACAAGCAAGTTTTAATGTTATTTAAAAATATTCAATTCCAGCCTTTACTTGTGAGGGATTGTATTTTTAGTTGAAAATAAAATATGTCTTTATTTACACTATAGGTTTGATTGTTAGGAATAACTTTACTTTATTAGTATTACTTATATTGACATCTTAAACATTGTCACATTAACATAATTTAATTACTCACAAATTCATGTGTATTGGGACTCATAATTAAGTAATTTCATATTTACTTTACCATTTTATTTGATATTTCACTGATTAACAAAGACTATTGAAAATATATTTCTGTTTGAGAATAGAATACTAAAACTGGAGAAAGTTAATTAATGTTATAAAAAAATAAAAAAAAGTATCTATATATCAGTGTCTATAAAAAATAGTATAAATAAAATGGAATTATATATCAAATGTATTTTACCATTGTTAAATAAAAATATTTAAGATTAAAATGTATTTCAAATTTAATGAAATATTGAATAAAATTCAAATGCTTAAAGATTAAATTTGATGAGTTCAAGTAGATTTATTTATCAAAGGTTGGTTGGGATAAAATAGATTAGTCAGTACCAATCATTAGTACTACGTTTGCTTAAAATTTAAACAACAAACTATTAAATATATTTATAACTTAGTTTTTTTCTATTACAATAACTGTTTTCATATATATATTACGGATATATTAATATTATTTCTTTATTGAAGTTTACCTTATTATGTATTTTTGCAAATGGGTTTCAAATTGTACTTTAGGAAAAGGGAAACACAATTTTGATAAATATTTTCAAATATTTATTACAGTTACTGTATTATAATATAGGATATAATGATTTCTCTAAATAATCCTGCATTTTTATATACATATAGATTGAATCAGACTTATTCAGCTTTAAGAGGATAATAGGAGTATAAGTTTGGATTTAGCTCCAAACCTTTTGCATATTAAGGTAAATTTATATTGGAATTTATTCTTATAAATATATTAACATACCCTGTTATTAATAGATTAATTTCTTAAATGGCTCCCATTTAATTTATTACTGTGTTTTTAGCTTATTATTGCTAGATAAATTGTATTTTTCAGGTTTATTGCTTATATAAATAAAATTATGTAATGAAAATGTACGTAAAACAATTTAAAATATGATAGTTTATTAGCTCCGTTAAATGCAGTTAATATCCTATTGAAATTAAAACATAAAATTTCAATACTATATTGAAAAGTGAATCTAAAAGTTAAATTTTAAATATAAAAACAAAGCTGAAAAATGGTAATATTTTGAATATTTAATAAAATATATTATTCATAAACGCCGAAATTTGAAAGAAATAATCATAATGATTACATTAGGTAATAATAAATAGTTATTAAATATAGAAAGTTAAAAAAAAAAACTTCTTATTAATAAATAATTCCATACGGAGTTTGTTTGGAAAAGCAACTGGACCTCGTTTCAATAAATGTAAAAAATTAATCAAAATGATTTATATAATTTTAAATGAAGAATGGTAATTTAAAATTTAAATTTTAAGTTGTTCTACTGAATTTTGTTTAGAAATTTTATATTAATATGAAGTTTTTTAATCTAAAACAGTTGAAAAAAAGTTTTAATGATAGAAAAAAACCTCCAGAAAATTCTCGAATGAAAGAAAATAAATTAATATCGGAATGTGTTAAACTAAAAAGAACGCGTTTATAATTGTATACTGTTGTTTCTAATTGATATTTTTTAGATGCAGACTTCAATAAACTACTTGTGTAATAAACTAAGAATGAAAAGAAAATGCCTCAAATTTTTACAAGTAAACTTTGAGGATATATCTTTTGAAAAGTGTCTTCATTTCTTTATAATTTTCATTCATTAAAAAATCTATTTGAAATATTTTATATCAGAACTATTTTAACATAAGGAATAATTTTAATATAAATTTAATATAAAATAATTTTATGTTTATAATTCTGTCTTCGAGAGCTCAAAATATAATTGTATATTTTGTAAAAAAAATATAATTGTATATAGAAGAGTTTTAAAAGGTGGTTTCCGAATTATTAAATTTACGTAAAAAAGAGGTGAAATTTTTAAATTTTGAATTTTAAAAATTGTATAAAGTAATGGATATTTTCTAAAAAATTGAATAAGTTAAATTAAACGCATTGTGAATTAATTATTCAAATCATTCTTTTATGAACTTCTTCGAGTGAACAATTTCCGAGATAAAATTTCTTTTATAAACTTCTTCAAATAAAAATTTCTGAAATAACGTGAGAAAATATTTCTCTCGTTATTTCGGAAATTTTGAATAGAAAGTTGAAGAAAATATGTGTCATATTCTTTCCTTACAGATAAAATTTTAAATAATTTTTGATGCTAGTTTTTATATTAATGGTACAATAAACAAAATATTTTACTTTGCTCTTTACTTCACTTAGAATGTCAAGTATATGAGCATACATTAGATCTAAAATATATTGAAATTTTTTTTATTAAAGATCACTTTCAATATATTTGAAATCCAAAGTATGCTCATATATTTTACATTTGAAAAATATCCTAATTTACTTTAATGGAAATAAATTAAAATATTATTTCTTAAACAATTTTAATTATATAAGACAATTATATGAACAAATAATTTTTATATCAAAAAACTATTTCCTCCAAACTAATTATACGACAAATAAAAACGAAATTTCTCAATAATGTCTGAAAAACTGTAGAATTTTTGACAATTTTGTGAATCCGGTTTGAAGGAAAACGTTACTGGAGGTGCGGGGGATCGAACCCCGGGCCTTTCACATGCAAAGCGAACGCTCTACCACTGAGCTACACCCCCTCTTGCTCATGCCTGATATCAATATTTCTAGTTGCATTAAAAATAACTTTTAATCAACAGGTGCATTTGGTTGTTGCTTCCAGGTGCTTTTCATTTCAAGGCCAGATCAAGTGCCTCTTCGGTGTTCATTTTTCTGCAGAAATATCAGAAAAATATTGAGATATGCTCTTGTGTTTTTGTCAGTTTACTTCGTATGTTTCCTCAGTTTAATAATTGAAATGAATACAAATATTCCGTTCATTTTCTGAATTAAAATGACTCGAATTAAAATGTGATTTAGTTTCTTAAATCATATAGTTTAAAAATAATTTTTGAATGCTTAAAATGGTATCATTCTATATTAAAATTATTGAATTACTCATGATCGTATGAAGAAGAATGGTTTTTGCATTAGTAATGCAAAAACCATTTTTGCATTTAAGCATTGAATCATTGTAAAACCCATAATCAAACATAAACAACAATTTTATAGCATCATTTTAAAAAATCAAGCATGCATTGACAAACTATTTCAAATTTTTTATCTAATATTTTGGTGGATTTCTCACTTAAAATCATTATTTTTAATATGCATTTTGCATTTTTTTATAATATCAAATATAATTTGCTTTTATTTTTATTATTGCATAATACTTTAAAAAGGCCTGAAAAATTATTTATTTTGTATATTAAGATTTTTAAATACATAAATAAACAGAGAATGAAAAGGACAGAAATTGCTAAGTCAAGTTTTAAATAAAAAAAGTTAAATCTCAGCTTTCTCATGAGTGATATCTTTCCTTTTTATCATATTTAATACATACATAAAAATAAAAGAACTCTTATATTTAATTTAAAAAATTCACTCAAAGAAAATTTCCTGAATTTGATTTTATTTTCGTTCGCAAAAATAGTTTCTAGACCATTCTAAATGTGGTGTCTTTCGATTCACTGAATAATGTTTCTTAAGGGAAATATTTTCGCTAAAAAATATATTAAAATACATATGTAGCTTCTTATTGTTTAAATAATATTTTCAAAGTCTTCAGCAATTTTTATCTCAAATTTAAAAAGGATATATTTTCATAGGGTTTAATTTTTCAATTTTATCTGAAATGTATATATATATATATATAAAATATATATTATGAACATAGTACGTAATTCTTCCTTGATTATAATAAAGTTAAAATTATCTTAACAATTAATCAATGTTATCTTCACTATTGATTATTGTCAGATTTCTGGCTTATATTATTGAAATTTAGAAAAATTGTGTTTTAAGTTGTTGTAGATATGTTGCGTATAGATTGAGATATGTATGCTTAATCAACTTAAAAATTATAATAGAAAGTAGTAAAAGAAAGTTGTTTGCTGTTTTTTAGCTAAGTAATATACCAAACAATGCTTGTCGATATAAGTTTTATAAAAAAAAATTTCCTTGCAAGAAATGTTGGAAAAAAAAAAGACAAGGAACAGTAAGAAATAAATTAATAGTTATTCTCTAATGTATACGTTCAACAGTAATGTTTTGCCAAATATTTGTTCATTTCTTTTTTTTAATATCTAAATTGTCTAGGGTCAGTGGAGTTAGTAGAATAAAGGTCCAGAGTTATTGTATAATCAAAATACATTCACTAGTGTAAAATACATTTGGAATTGGATTAATGAAAAATATTTCCCCTTTTTCATAGATCAATTATATCATTCTCAAAATATTAAATAATCACTGCTTTTTGAAGCCCCAAAAATAAAAAAAATACATAATTTTTTTAAATAAAAGAAGCTTTTACTTTAGTAAGCTTGCGTTTTCTTGTGATTTTATGAATTGCAGTTATGATGACAACTGTTATCCTATAGTTAAATAATACTTATTTTTTAAGTAGAAGAAATAAAAATACAAAAAGCTCCTTCGTTCCAAATGGGAAATTTAACTTTATGTTAAAGAATTGTAAAAGTGTAAATGAGGACATAGAACTATTTAAAGTGATATTCATTTATGTTTCAAAGAAACAATGCTATTTGAATGTAAACTTAATTGTTCTAGTATGTATGCATATATATAGATATAATGATTACTTTTATAAAAATAAAATATATTGTTTCCTTACTGCTGCTTGCATTATATTATTGATCATTATATTTCTATAATTGAAATTTATTTTTAATTCTGATTAAAAATATGAATTTATATTATTGAAGAATTCTATTGACCTTTATAATAAAAAATATAATAATTTATATAAAATTAAAATTATATTATAAGTCTATATATCAAAAAATAAATAAATACTTTCAATTCTTTTTAATTTTGTAATAACATTTTTTTAAAATTATATTTAAGATTATGTAGATTATTCTATGGGAAATAATTTTCTGTAAAATGTTAACAATGAGAAACGTGAATTTATCTTATTATTTATGTTTTAGTGACTTTTATCTTAAAGGCATTCTTTAATGAACATCTTTATAAATCTTTTGATCCTTAAAATAGGAATTCTGTATTTTATGCATAGCTAATATTACCGAAAATGCCTAATATAATTTTAATAGATTTATTATTTTTGATCCCTATTTTATTTGGAGTGTTAACAAAATATTTAATGAAAATTTTCAAAATATTTTAAAAGAATTTTCATAAAGTTTGAAAGCATTTT
>JAPDSC010092522.1:0-18151 GCA_026290005.1 Latrodectus geometricus | reverse complement strand
GGATAAAATCTATAGTTATGAAACTTCAGTTAAAAGGATTAAACTAAATGATAAGCACCTTATAACGAGATAGTTATTTTTCACTTTCGCATGAAAGATTCGAGAAACAAGTCTTCACACATAACTTTAAAATTGAGTTTGTGGAATATTTTTATAAAATTAACAAACTCTACCGCATCACAAGAATGAGTTTCAATTCTTTTGGAAGATGATTTGTTATTAGATTTTGCCCTTGGATTCAGCAGAGACCCCAAATTACATTAGGAGATACATCTAAGACGCACGTCTATGAAAACCAATAAATAAATTTGACATTGACTTGATCCCATCAACAAACAAGGCACAGCATTGGATCTAATGCCTTTTGAAATGAAAGGATTATCAATAGTTTTAAATATTCCAAGACCCGCTATACGCTTGGTAGGTAAATGACATAGAAAAAGATTCATTAAATTCATTGCCTTTAATGTACCTAGTAATAATAAGCAATGCAGCATACTTTGATATGTCTGTGGTCCCATCTACTTGAATTGAGGAAAATTAAATTTTTTATTCTCTCCATTTCCTCCATATTGTATTCTTTGAAAAAGGTATATAACTAATTTTTTGTATATAGTTTTGATCATACATTTCACCTATTTGATGACTGTCACCAACATTTGGGGATCTGGTAATTAATACTGTAACTCATATTTATAAATTCATTATCAAGCACATACCAAGTAGAATGTAAAATGATAAAATTAACAAACAATTTCTTTTAAATTTTAAAAAATAACTATCTTCGTTTTTGTAAACCGTTTTTGTATGTTGATGCCGTGAAAAAAATAAAGGTTCAATCATCCATTTGAAAGAATTACTCCACATAATATCGCTTAAGATAATCTTCGCTTAAGATAGTCTATCGCTTTTATAGTCTAAGGCCACTATCGCTTAAGATAGTCTTCGCGTCTCCAATATACTAAAATCCACAGTTTGTATATTCATCAGAATGTTTTCTCTTTGAGCCACTTTGAAGAACTGAAAACTGCGAGATTCAGTGCTTCGTAACGAATTTTCTGAGCTGCCTTGTAGAATTCGGCCATGCATCATAATTCGTGTTTTGCTTCAGATTATAGCACATACCGTTTCTCGACCCCTGGTCTATACTATATAATAAATACTGAGATAAATGAGTTTTAATACACGAAGTCAATACCATCACAAACAATAACCTGTCACTTGTAAGCCAAACAGTGAAATGAATGACAAGTCACTGTCATCACAACAGTAATAGAACAAATAGAGTTACTCATAGCTAATGGATAAATTTAAAAATGTACTCTAGAAAAACGATATCGAATGCTAGATATTCAAACATCGAAAGTCCATATTAACAGCTTTACTGACTACCATTAATTAAAACAATTCTTTTAAATTATAAGGGAAACGTTTCCATAATACTTTTGCGATTTAATTTAATTTTTATTTTTTTATGTACACCATTATGGGTTCTTGCCTTCGGTTCAACACTTCGGGGATTAGAATCCCTTTTGGGGATGTTTGTAGGGGCTGGAAATCTACTTTCAACCGTAGCCCTTCCTGTCTAAATAGACCTCTTGAGCAGAGAATGATCGTTGAGTGACAAATGAATCAAACCTAAAACCTAATCTACATTATTGATTATTTTTTGCGTAGCACCAATGTTACGCATGCCACAGGTTATATATATATATTACAGATCTGACTACAGAAAATGGAAACATTTTTATGTTTTTAATAATAGTGTATAATAAGTTAAAGAATTTGTGACTAATTTAATCGCGTTCCTTCAAGAATGATTATACGTAATTTATATAATGAAATTGTATATTATTCTTGAAGACAAGGATTAGCTAGGATCACAAAGGTATGTTTTTGCTATTATGGATCGCATTGGAAAAATTAGATTTGCATTGACTTCTACTTAAAATACACAAAAGATATGACATATATACATATATACACGTGTTCAGGTATCATATTAAATTAATATGATTAAAATAGAAAGCTTACTTTCTAATACGTATTTTAGGTCGAATTAAAAAACAAATCTGCAAAATAATGTTGATGATATGATTTAAAATAATATTTTTCTTGTTTTTCAGAAGTTCATAATTTCCTACTTCAATAAAAGAGGGCTTAATAGAAATAAATGTGATTTTTAGAGAATTCTCAAAATACTTTCATATGAAACTTTGTTTCTAGTTTTGTTCTTTATTTTTCATGATTGAAAAAAAAATTATTGTAATCACAAACGCTTTTAAATAATGATGGAGGAGATATGCCAATAAGAAATGAAAATCGAAAGTCATTCTAGGAAGTACATGAAAACTTCTAAAATGCTTGACATGAACTGCGATCACAGACATAAAAATGTAATATATGTCATTTATTTAATGATATTACAAACAAATATATTAAAAATATACATTTTTAATGAATCAAAATTTTATAAAAAAATCATTTTTAATTCTTTAGTAATGCAGGAGACTAGGTCTTTGGACAAAATCTTGATGTTAGTTTCTCCCATAGGTATACTATTTTATTGACATCCAAATTTTTTCTTATTAATAGAATGTTTCTTCATATAATATTTTCCTTCATCTTTGTAAAATAAAAAGGAAATTAATTTAAAGTTTATTTTAGTACACATAGCAATATAAAAATCATTAAATATAAGATTTTGCTTCTTTGATCAAATTATGTCGCAAATTGAACTTTCCACTTCTTGAGCACCTTTATTTAAATTTCTTTATCAATCAAATTATTTTAAAATTTGTTAAAGTTTTCTTATTTTTTCATACTTAACTCTAACTTTTCTTTACTGTTAATATTTGACATTCATAAATTTAAGGAATTATGCAAGGTTTTGGTTCTGAATAAGAAAATTAAATTTACTTATTTCTGAACTATATTGAAATATTTCTGCACGAATTTATTTTCAGAAACAAACGCATATTATCTAGTCTGTTTTCCAAATCTCTTTTAAATGAACTGCCTTTATTGTAATTTTTTCTGTGCTTTTAAAAGATACATATACTTGACTAGTTGTATTTTACGTAATCTGTTGCAGATTTTCAAATAAATAAAAATGCCAAAGCACTTGTATTTACCATAGTAAATTAATGAAAGAGTAATAAATTTACTTTATTTATTACACAATGAGAAAGATATCTTATAAGGCAAACATTTATCAATTCAATTAATTAAATTAAATAAATTAATGAAAGAGTAATAAATTTACTTTATTTATTACATAATGAGAAAGATATCTTATAGGGCAAACATTTATCAATTCAAGTTCAATCTTATATATTGCATATTGAAAGCACTAGCAGCTTACTAGCAGAGTAAACCCACATTGTTCTTTACAGATGTGTATAAATCTGTGATATAAGTATAGATAGTTCAATCGTTAAGTAAAAAGAAAGTAAAACGTGGTACGAAAACCCTAATTAGATTATTAAATTTACATGGTACATTAAGACAATAAATTAGCTATAATTAAGATATTAAATATTTAAGTAAATTTTATAAATTAAGAGTACCAAAATATTAATAGAATTATTAGTTGTGATAGACATCTGCAATTAAAAATACATTAATTTAAATAGATAATTATTAATATCGTAGTTGCAATATTATAAACTTTAATCCTCTATTAAAATTCATAATGATTTTCAATGTAAAAATTAATTAAAAATAATTGAGGAACATATAAATGAAAAATATTCAATAGAAATGCACGTATAGCAGAAAATTATTTTTCCACAAGAATAAAAGTTTTCAGTTTTTAACAAAATATAAGAAAAAAAGTGCATATAGCTATTTACGTTTTTCTTTTAAAGATTCACAATAGCGAAAGATTTTACTCGATTCTAACACCTGCATCTTTTGTTGGAAAAGTTAGATTTCATTGTTAAATCAATGTTGCTAAAGTTTGAAGTATTGTCTTTCTTTTATTTTTACAAAATCTTCTTTTTACAAAAGATGAAAAGAAATGTTTTTCTATACACCATTATTACTTATCAGAGTTTGTTCCTAAAGAAGAAACAATTTAAATTAACAGTGTTATTTCTCAAAACTCCTTTTTAAATAAATTCCGTGCTTTCACTTCTTTGTTAAAATGACTTCTCAAGAAATGCTGCTTACATTATTGAAAAAAATCTTTAAATACTCAAATATTCATATGGGTGGAAACTAAGAAGGAATGAAAGAAGAAAATTTTCTCAACTCGTTTAATCTGAGGAGAATAAATTTTTTATTTATGCTTTTTTTAATTGTGCTTCCGTCATTATGATTATTCTATTATATTCGTCACTTCTTTTCTACCAAATTTAAAAAGGAAGTGTAAAAGTGTTCCACCGTTTATTAAATAACTGTAAGAAATATTAGTTGTCTTGAAAGAGGAGAGTTTGAAGCTAAAAACATCTGTTTTCAAAAATGAAATTTATTTTAAAAATAAATTTTATATACAACCATGATGTCAGTAAAACGTAGTCTTTATTTTGTCACTGTGTGTGTGTTTTGTAAAATTAGCTTTATTTGTTTAATTTTTGTGCTTTAAAATAAATTAATCTGCTTAGATCGTAAAATTTGCTTGAGTTTTATTATTTTTAATAGGCTCGAATGAAGAAAGCTTTTAAACTCCTTAATACATATTTGGTTGATTTTTTATATTTCTGTATTATTGAATGTTTTGTTATTGTTTCTGCATTTGAGCTAAATATTTCAATGCCACGTGATTATAATTTGTACCTTTCAAAATAAGTATGATGATTTATTGATCATATCAGACGGATATAAAACTTATAACTTTTTCACCCAAGATGCAAAAGTGTTTATTCGAAAACGCATTTAAATTTGAGAATATTCTCCTTTATATATACTTATTATAATCTTTCTGTTCTTAGAAGTTTTTATGCAAGTTCTTCAATTTTTGAAGCCTTTAAAAACTGGGTTTGATTTTACATTTTTAGCTTCTGAATTAGATTCGGCTGATAGAATTCTGTAGTAACTATGATCAAAGTATGGAGATGTATAGTCTTATTTTTATCAAATGCAAAATGAATATATATATATTTCTTTTAGTACAAGTTTCTTTTTTATTTTGTTTCTATTTCCACTTTTTTGCTACATTTTATCATCAGCATAAATTGTCATACAAACTTCATAGTTTTAAGGAACAAATATAAATTGTTTAAATTTATATCTTCAGTTTATTTTTTAAAATTTATCTATAAAATCTTCTATTATGTATTTCCTTGTTATTATTGAGGTTGTGGGAAAAACAGGTGAAAAATCAAACTTTACATTTCCCTCATTTAAAATCATTTGGCACAGTGAACCAAAGAAAAAGTTTGATCAATTTTCTCAACTACTGCAAAATTTGATCACGGAATTCAACAATCGTTTTGAAGATTTCAACAAAATGAATGAAATGGAATTCACAATTTTCAACACTTCATTCAATTTTGAAGCTTCTCAGGCACAAGTTCACTTGTAACAACATTTGACAGATCTTCAATCGGACAATATTTTGAAAGAAAATTTTCAAGAGATAAACACTCTTACATTTTATACACAGTATTTCAAGAGTTTGGATAAATACCCTGAATTAAAAAAAACCATGCAGCCCGTATTCTGTGCATGTTTGGTAGCACCTATTAATGTGAGCGAATGTTTTCCGTCATGAAAATAAATAAGAACAAACATCTCACAAGACTTACGAATGAGCATTTCCAATCAATTCTTAAAAAAACTACAACGAATATGATATGAGACACCAATGAGCTTGTCAAAAGCAAGAGAAGTCAGGTATTTGGATACTCGAGCTCAAAATAATTACTTTCTTTCATATATTTGATATCATTTTTAACAACCACTTATATTATATACTATATAATTAAATAAATAAAATGTTATAATAATTCAGTACATTTTTTTATTTAATCTGGTACGCATACACATTCTATGTTTAATATATGGTCCTCTGCAAAATTGAGTTTGACACCTTTGTAATAGTGGGGGATCCTATTTAATGCCGTGTGTCGCCATGATATATCAGCTATAAAGGAACTAATATATCTTGTTTGCAGTTACTACAAAACAAATTCTGTCACAGAAATGCAATATATTTATTGTAAGTATTTTATCACTTATCTTCTTCTTTGTACTTGGCTGAAGAATTTGAAGAATTTAATAAGCGTGTTCAACGTGAACCTTGGAGTTTCACCAGCAGTACGTGCGTCAAAAAACCTGCAGACAATGGGGAAAGTTTTAAAGCGTGGTCCTTGTCTTTCTATGTGGTAGCAATTACTTGTGCACGCTCAAAAAATATCTCGACAGAATTTCAGAAGCGCTTTTCGAGTATTTAAGAACTCAACATAACCGTTATATAACAAGTAGCAGAAATTGTAGAGAAACTACGGAAGCATATGCATATAACTTCCAGAAATATTTATAGCAAATATTTTAAGTAGTGGCTATTTGTCATTCTGATGTTGTTTATTAATAACGTTAACAAAGTTATCTTTAAGGATAATTTTGTTAATGTGGAAAATAAATTTTATACTTGAACACATTTATAGATAATTTTGATTATTTTTCCCTGCTTTCGTATATAACATATGACTACTTGAAAAGTTAGTTGACTCATTGTCTCAATTTATATTATAATACAAAAATAATAGCAAATGAGTTTGTGCGTGGTGTAACATTTCCTATATACTTAATTTTGAGTTCATTAAATTTGTGCATCAAAACAACAAACAGAAAATTTTATATTAAATTATTTTGTCATACATACTGAATTCATCAAATATGGTTCAATTTTTAAAACTGTTTTTTCCCTTTTATTCTAGGACACTAATATATCTAACATTCTGAAAAAAAAATGTATTTTTCAATTAAAAAATTCCAAAATACATATGTAAGAAAAAAATAAATAGAAAATTTTAACATATTTAGTTACACATATGAATTTTGAAAATCATTTTACTTTTTATTTTTTGAAGAAAATAATGACAAATGATAAATGAAATTATTTGAATCATAATAATGTTCGATGGAATAATTTGAAAGCAAAAAATAAGTATTTTAAAAATAAACTTGTTAATTTCAGTGTTTTTAGTCATTGGAATCTCCAAAAAGGATAAGAGGTTTATCAACAAAATGTAAAATAGAGTTTTTCAGTAGGATTTACAGTAAACTTAATGTTCAGATATTTGTACTTAATTATTTATTTTACAAAATTGAAAAGCATTTACTAATAAATAATGCATTTTTATATGTTCACAAAACGCATAACGTTAAAATATCACAGTTGCAAAATTATATATAATAGTTATAAGCCCCAAAATCTAATCCAGGATAAAAAAAATTCAGTATGTTGATAGTATTACTGAGGAATACGATTGCTTATATTCATAAGTAAACTATAATTGATTAATAATAGAAAAACATAATTAGGGTTTAGTTGACTGTATAGCCAACCTTAGCTTCATTACAATTTAATGGTCTATCTGGAGTCAATTAAATTTCCGATATCTCATAAGTCAAGGGTTTATGTTATCAGAAATATGACATTAATTGGTTATTATAAAATAAAATTAATTAATTGTTATCGCCTTTTTTTGTAAAACAACTTACAAGAGGTACGTAGAAAAGACTATTTATTTAAATTGTGTGTTTGAATTCATGCACTGGTAATATTCTTATTAAATCTTCAAAGTCGTATATAGACTATTTTATGAAATTACATTATCATATCAATCCCTTTCAATAGATACATACTTATTACATATAATAAAAGGGTAATAAATTTTCTTAACATCTTTTTGTGATATATTCTGATTGTTCAATTCCAATGATTTATATTCTTTAATATCTTAATTCTAAACAATTTCGATTTTACTAAATAGGACAAAAAGTACCAAGAGTTGTTTTTTTTATTCCTCTGCTGATTTTGTTGACTATAGAAATGAATCAATGTCCCATAGTTATGTGAAATGCTTAAAACTTCGTATATTTTGTGTTTAAATCCGGTTATAAAATATCTAGTCATAACGGAACGCAAAGAGACATGCAATAGCATTACCGTATTGAGGAATATTACACACACATTGCTTAAAAATTATTTGCTTCATGTTTGAAAGTAACCAGCTGTTCAAAAAACATTTTATATTATTTTAACCTAAAGAAAAGAACCAATTAAAGTAAAAATTGCAAATATGAAGAAGTTATCTCTCATCTTACGTCTATTAAGAAAAATCATAAGCTATTAACGAAATCTTGATTAGAAGCTCTATGGCAGGCCATAGCTAGAACAATCCATCAGCCTCCCCATCAATTTGATACTATTTAGATTTAACCTCTGTTATACGGATCGCAATCAGTGTCGTGATTCTAAAACCATCAATCATATTTTCTTAGACTGCTTTACATACGAGGATCTCAGGATCCAGCTACGGAAAAAATTGGAAATGGGAGAATTATTGTTCTCTCAGATATTTTCATTATCCTTAAATTCGGAAAATAAAAATCTCACGGGCTGTGAATTTCTGCAATTAATATCTAAAAGATTTTAATCTTAATGACATAAAAACTGAAATTCGGAAATTTTCAACTTTCTTGAACTGTCCTATCCTACAGCTTTTGTTAGGCTGACTCATATATTTTACTTCAAAAAAAGCGTCTCTGAATCTCCACTGATAGATTAAAATACTTTAATTGAGTTTTCTTAATCAATGTTTATCAAGCTTACTATAAATCGTCTTCAGTTATCTTCTTCAGTGTGAGCTAAAAACATTTTAGTTCCAAAAGTGTCCTTGATAACCT
This sequence comes from Latrodectus geometricus, assembly GCA_026290005.1. Taxonomy (NCBI): domain Eukaryota; kingdom Metazoa; phylum Arthropoda; class Arachnida; order Araneae; family Theridiidae; genus Latrodectus; species Latrodectus geometricus. The sequence goes on along the minus strand of JAPDSC010092522.1, from coordinate 9,292 downwards.
AACTACCTACCTATTAGGTTAGGAAATTTACTTACGCCGCTGAAATGAAAATCTTATTGGATCACAATCATTGTTTTTGGGGACTGAAATGCATTACTCATCAGTATCCAAAGAAATCATTCATCGCCGAATTATTCATAATTGAATAATGTCAGTCACCTTACAACCTTCGGCTACAAAAAAGCTAAGGGCAATATAGAAATAAAGATTTCAACTATTGTAAATACAAGCCTGTTTTAAAGAAACGTCACGAGATGATGGTAAATACCATGGTAACAAATTAATTATACGTCACATTAGACAGCAAGGAATAATGACATTAAGACAGTCAGAACCTTTCAAAAAAGTATTTATGCAATTTGTCTAATGAAATTATCATTTTATTTTCTAAATCTAACTGAAGAAAAGTTAAGTATTGATAAAATCTATAAGAGCTTAAAATTGGCACAAAATAAAGAAAATAAAAATGATTTATTGGAAAGAAAAGTTCTGGTATGAAGATTCATTCAAATAGTTATATTTATTGGTTAAAATAATTTAAAAATTTCGATAGTTTCATTTATTAATTTCGTTTGATCATTTTAGTTTTAAATTACAGAAAAGTAACATGACCAAAGAATACTTTTTTTAATAAAACAAGAACTTGATTAGTGAAATAAAAAAACTGAACTTAAATTAAAGTGAAATTATGCATTTCTGTAAAAAATATATTAAAATGTATCGATGTAGAAATCAGTAAGCAGTACTTTGAATGCAAAAAAATCAAAAAAACAAATTAAAAGTAATGCTTATTTCTTCACTCATTTGTGTTTTTATTATTTAAGGTTATAACTCCAAGATAAAAATTAAAACAAAATGAAAACTAAACAAAAAAAAAAAGTTCCGATTTATGAAAAGGGGTTTATATTGCACGTCAAAATATTATTTTATCGTCAAACCTCATGAAATAAACTTTTTTGCATTTTTTATATCTTGCCTTCTGTTGTCATTGATTATTTTCCTGAAAATGAGAAAACGAAATATTTTTCTATAAAAAAAGCTTTTGCATATAAAAGTGGCAGCGCTTTTGTTTTAATAAAAAATAACAACCTTGCGAAAAATCGACTTTTCTTGTACCCTGTTATCCAGGTGTCAATAACGTAGGATGAATAAGTAGTTTCTTTTTTATGAGAATAAAATAAGATGACATAAGATGTTGTCTTGTATAGAACTCTGCATATTTTGATATATAGTTTTTCTTAAAGTTATATCTAGTACGGAACAGACAGAAAACAAAGCTTAAAAAATAATTACATCTGTTATCGTCACCTATTTTTCAAATTTACAATATACAGTTGATTACAAAATCTCTTTTCCCTGCACATATTTTTTTAAAATTTTGTTTGCATCAAATGCGTAACATAATATTTAAATTTATTCATAAGGAAAATCAATTTTTGCCTTGTAATATAAATTTCTCACATTTATTTATTGATTATATAATAAAAATTATGTCTTGGTAATGTAGTGTTTTCTCTGTCTGTAATATTTTTTGTGAAATTTGAACTTAAAATTTAATTTATTTGAAAAATTTTGGATTTAATTTTTTTATTTTATTACAGTATATTAAGTTATTAAATATTATTTTTCATTTTTTAATGCTGCGTTTTAAAATGTCCCTTAAGAAGAGAAAGTGTCGCATATGCATTTAAATGCCATGCAAGTATATGCATTTAAAATTTATGAGACAATTCGAACTTTTTTTAATATTTTCAAACCATTAAAATGATATTTATAAAATTAATCAATAAATTGCAAATTGCTTTTAAGCAATTATTGTAAGAATAATTTATGTTATTAATTTAAGCTTTCATGCAATATTCTATATCTATAAATTTAAAATAATTACGCAAGGCAGATTTATACATTTTTTTTATCATATATTTAAGAATTTCTTAAGAAAATAACTTATGATTATAAAATTTTTTAAATGATCATTAAAAGCAATATTTGTCATCAAAAAATTTCAATAAAATATTTTCCTCTTTACCATTTTATTAACAAAAACACACAATTTGCATCAGAAAATGTATTGCTCTCTATGTATTTCATGCATAGTTGGACATTTGAAACAAAATATATGCATTCCCAGAGAAATTTTGCATACTATGAAACAATTAAATATAGCCATGCATCTTCTTAAAAAACACTTCCAACCTAATTCTTAAACATAGTAACATTATTTCAAATTTTAAATATTATAAGATTAAATTTATATATTAGGGTGAATTAATTTTTATTTCAAAGAGAATTTTTTTATATCATATCAGTGAATTATATTTAGTTCATGGATATACACTTCCCACAGATGTCATTTTATTTATAGGTTCGTACTTGAAAATAAAGATTACATTTAAAAGTATAAAAATGAAGATATCTCACGGAAAATGACAGAAAGTATGTGAATAAATCATTATCATGTTTAGTTCAAGCAAAAATACTTGATTTTTTTAAAAAATGTCTTTTAACATAATATTTTATTTATGTTCAAAATTCATGTCTTCTATTATGTAAGCAAAGTTTGTTTGAATTAAACACGTACTGGAATTATTCTTCAAGAGAAAAGATCACAAGACAAAAGAATACTCAAGGAAAATCATCGAACGAAATCAGAGCAAAGAATTTATTCTGTAGAATAAATAATCTTTACCTGTTTCTTTATTCACATCACGCTTGCGAAGAAAGAAGTTTTTGAGATTTGATCCAGGAAATATCGTACTTTCGGTTGGTATCAAAAGTAAATGTTATCACGGAAAACACTAATAACAAGGAATATAAATAAATAAGGTACTTTAAATTTTTTTAGATCATGTTTTCAAAATGCTTTTATTTTAAAGAATAGCATTTTCAATCGATATTCTAATTCATGGATTGTAAAAAAAAGATTTTACTTTTACATTTGAAATTTGTTAAAGCAATCACTAAATAATATCCTACAGAAATTGTAAATAATTAATGTGATACTTGCGACTTTTGTTTGTATTTATTAATTTACTATAAATAAAAGTTAACGCGTGCGTTTTTCAGATGTGTAATGAGTACAAAATCCAACTCAATATTATTTAATTTCTAGAAAAATCTTATTATTTATTTAAAAATCGATGTATTTGCATTTAGACTATGTCTATGGTCATTTGTATGCTTATAATAATTTGGATTTGCTAATTTCATGAGGATTTGACGTTGTAAAAATGTTTAGAATGTTCTTTCTTAAGAGATTTTTTCTTCTCCAACTGTGATTAGAATAAATTATATGGTAATAAAACAAATTCATATATATTTTCGAAATATAGCATCTGCCCATAATTACTTGGTAAGAATGCTACTGGTGCTAAAAGTGGTATTTATGTTTTTATAGAAAATAACACAGGAAATAATTTCTTACTGAGGATATATGTTTTATTTTTCTCATTCGTTTAAGGATATGTTGCGATGTGAGATACATGTTTTTAGACTTCAGAAATTAATTATTTGTAGATTTTATTGACATCAACTTTTACGAGTTTGGTTTCCAGTTTGAAATAAATTATTGGGAATATCAATAGGAAACATATGACATTCAATGAGATAAAAAAATGTTCAGTCTTGTTCTGATACTATATATATATATATATATATATATATATATAATAACAATCCATTTTTTCATAGTGCGTCAAGAATCTTCATTTTAAAGTAAAAAAATATTCCTTTGAAATAAAACTAATTTATTTTATTAATGTACTTAAAATGTTACTGTAGAATGGGAAGATATTCATGATAGGCTATTAAAATTTTAAATATAGTGTATCTGTTAACCCTATTTTATCAGTGTGGTTTGGTTTAATTAAAAAATGATGGTAACAAATTATTGTGAAAATTTAATATATAATTCACAAAGAGCAGAAAGAGAAGTGTAAAAAAACTTGTTCGTTGTAATTAATAAAATGAACTTATGAAAAATCATTAAAATGATTCATATGGAAGAAAATATTGGTTACAATTGAAAGGCAAGGAAAATTCAAGAATACGGATGTTGAAATGAAGGGTGAAAATTGTAACTAAAAATATTTCTTAATTCTAAGAGTTTTAGAAAAGACTATCTGAATTAGTTTACATGTCTTAAAATGGTCGAAGGCATCTGGAAGGTTTGAAGTCAATGAAATGTAGAATGTTTATATCATGGAGGTAAAAAATTCTATATTGCGAAAATTGTTATAATAAAATGGTATGTTATTCGAAAGAAAAACAACTTCAGTCAATGAAAAAATAGAAAAAAGTAAATTAATTATTGTTTTTATAAATAACTTAGTTTTCACAGGATAAAACTGATATATATTAATTTATCTTTTTATAAAATATTTAAGTAGTTAAAAAAAAGGGGCTGCTTCCAGCGGATTTTTAAGTGGAATCAATATATGTTATCTTCAAAACAGTGTGTTTGAAACAATAAAATATGTACCTAATCTCAAATATATGACAATGCTTAATTTGGATTTTTTATTATATATATAAAAGAAATTAATCAGAAAAGCTTAAAAATTAATTTTCTTTCCTAGTAATTCTTTTACAATAAATAATAACAAAAGCAATATTATTGAAAAAGAAAATTTTTTTTCCCCAAGTTTCATTAATGAATTAAAAACAAAAGTTTATTTTCACTCTCAAAAGATAAATTTGTGATTCCTTTTCTGTTTATTATTTCATTTCAGCTTAGGAATATTTCTTTATTTATGTGAGTAATTTGTTATCTTTCCCAAAGATGTTGTATTTAAAATGTATTTCTCTCTATTATAATAAAAAACAATTCTTACATTTTTCGTAGAACTTTTCTTTTTTTCTATATTTAGAAACAACAAAAATACATTAATTTACTTAATTTAAAATTTTTAATAGATTCATTGATTTTGCAATTCAGAACAATTTTCTTATACTCTTGGGTGGTTGTGAATATGTTTCTTATTTACCCTAATCTCTTTTCTTATAAGTATATCATTAAATCATTATTTACATTTTCTTCATATTTAGTGGAAAATTACTTTTCCTTAAATATGGGGATTTTTCATTGTCTTTTTAAACCTATATAAAATTCATTTTACTCGAATTTCTTATTGAAAGCTATCCATATAATTAATTTGTGCTACATCAGTCAACCAAAGTTTTTATCATATGCAAAAATTTAGCAAAAAAAGTTTAGATGTTTGAACTTTGAATTAAAAACAAACGTAAATATCAATGATTATGATTAAATTGGGGTTTTTTGAATAAAATTAAAGTGCAAAATTTTCTTATTTTGCTGTAATATTTTATCATCATCATTTGTAATTCTATTCGCGTGAGAGTAATTAACATTGAATAATTGTAGGTCACGCTTATAAGTTTTTAATACAAATTCTGTTATCTGTATGTGTTTATAATTTTTAAACAATTTTTATGACATAAATTGCTAGTAGTGCAATTGTCTGCATTTAAATTTGTGTATGTTCCCTAAGATGCAAATGGTAAATTTTAAACCCGTGTCTTAAGCACATTTGATACAAACACCATTTTATGCTACTGAATATTTTGTGTGTGTGAAGATCGATAATCATTTTTTTTTTCATTTACGTGAAAGAAGAAAAAGTCTCCTCTCTTATCATTTCTTCTTTTAAAGTTTGTAATGATGTTGCTATGTAACTCTAAAATTTTTTTCTTAAAAATTCCGCTCTATTCTTTCAAGTATAGCTCGTTAAAAATATCTTACAGTTTAATCGAACATACTTTATAAAATATTCGTCATAGTATTTCCTAGTTTCTTTTTCGTACTTTTTAAAAACATACCATCTGCTTAAAATTAAATTTTTATAGTTAAAAATTATCAGTTTCTTTACAACTATTTTTGAAAAAAAATTTTTTTTCCGAAACTTAAAGTGTTGGTAACATAGCTTCTATTGAGAACGTAAACATACTTATTTTGACAAAATGTTTTAATATATAAATAAAATATTGTTTGATAAATTGAATATGTTTTTTTAAATCTATTAAATAAAATTGAAAACAAATTACTTTCATTTAATATGGAATATAACATCTGAAGTTTAATCATATTTACAATGCATATTTTTACATATTTACAATTAGGTTAATTGGCGTTACTGCTTGTTTTATAAGTGCTTTCGTTTCAGTGCGCAATTTCATCTTTAGGTAATTTTTTTATTTAATAACAACAATACATTTTAATCTTGCCGTGTATAAAGAAAATCAATTTACAAAACAAGTATCGAAAATTTAAGGTATTTCTTATGATCATTTCTTAACTAATAAATTTTGTATAAATGAACTTAATAAATTTAAATTCTTCTTAAGCTTATAGTACTTCAAAATTTATCCTTATCTAACTGACATATTGTCTATTCTTCAATGTATTGTACATTTTCTTCTAAAAAATAGTGCCCATTTGCTCAATTAATGTTTTACATCACTATCAATATTTTAGTTTCTTTTCCAATAAAGAAATTTGTTTTTATAAAATCTAACCAATTAGATTGGTAAATTTGAAGATTATTAGTATTCCACTTTAACGCATGGTAGTGTATCTGGCTGTCGAAAATCCAGAATTGTGTCTAAAGAATATACAATTGATGGATTCAGTAGGAGTTTATGGAACATTGTATTGGATCTCAAAGAGCCGTTATCTTCCAAATAGATGGAAATGTTACCTTCATATTTTTTGTGAATGTAAAACTACATCGTGGCTCCTGAATCAAGTAAAGGGATCATTTGAGGGCAGAAAAATGACTATTCGACGGCATTTACAGTAGCATGAACTTTCAGATTGGTGAGATTTAGACTGTTATCACTTTTTATGTTACATCACCGGTAGGAGCACCTTCAAAAGTGTAATCAGTGACTAACTTTTGTTCAGGTTTAACGTGACATATATAGTATTTTCAGACGAATTCGGTTGTATTTACCACCCTATGATATTCAAACTTGTTATTTCGATGTTGAGAAGATCGTATATTGCCAGTTTGCATTTGGCATCGTTATACAAGATTCTCATTTAGAGCGATACTATGAGATGTCATTGGATATATTTCTACATCCCCTCTTTTTTGGCACTATGAACATGGGATGTTACATCATGTTATGTTGCAGTCTGTGAATCAAAACCTTTTTATAGATCAGCGAAATGCTATGCATAAGGAAGGTAATACACGATCAGATATTGTATGTACCTTCTTTGATAACAAAAGTCTGTAGGTATTGCAATGGCTAGCACGTTTTCCAGATCTCCCATCAGTAGTAAATGTCTATTTACAGGTAGTAGAATGACTGTCTTACATTTCTCTAATACCACCTTCACTATGGTCCATGAATTGATCATCGAGTTCAAAGAGCATGGATAGTTGCAACCATAAATGCTATCTAATCTGTGTTTGATTGTGTGCCCAGACGTATAATTGTTATTATTGCTGAAAGCTGCCGCTGTTATGAATACTGATTTCTCTGGATCAATGCTTCCAATTTCTAGAAATATTTATCATTCATTATAAAATATATTTATCATATTACAATATATTTTTAAGTATCATTTTCTATTTTGCATTTTTTTCTTGGTTGTGCACTTTTAATTATCGGTAATATAATTTGCTATGTAAGTGAAACTTCTACTTTTAGAAAGTTAATATGAAAACTGAATTCAAAATCTCAGAGAAATGGATAAAATATTTTATTCTGTGACAAAAAACTTGTGGATTTTTACATAAAATTTATAGAGGAATATTTAAAATAATCTTAAAGTGAAAAGAAAATCCAGAAATGTTTGAATTATTTTTAAAGTTACAAATACACTTTAAGGAATTCTTTGATCGCATGGAAATGCATATGAGCATATACATTTCTTTCTGTAAATCAATAAATTTATTATTAGCTCACATCTTTCTCTGCCAAATGTTACAAACTTTTCACTGTTTTATTCTATTGAAATTCACTTTTGAGAATCCATCCTCTTTCAGAATACCTTAGATAAAGCAGAGCCCAGTAAAAGAAAGAGTATCGTAGATCTTGATTGAAAATTTTAATCTTAGCTCTCTATTTTAATCTTGATATCTTGAATAAATTGAAGTTTCCAAGAGCTTTCTTTGCTTCTCAATGGAGCTCACGATGTCAAATTCAATGACATGGGGATTATTTGTGTGATTCATTGCAGTATCTTTTGAGTATCTTTTGAAGTGAACTTTAATTTAAATATTTTGTTATCCATTTAAATATTTTATGAATAGAGTGGTTACAATGTAAATTTTAATAACGAATATATATTGATCTGCTTAAAACATGTGTCTTTATTTGGGTAATTTAGGGAACAATAAATTCATAAAAATATCTATATTCATGGACAAGTTTTGTTAGAATTAATAAAACTAATTTATGAATAACTAACAGTCTATATCTTTGGTGAATATGTTATGCGCATAATCCAATGTTTCAAAAGTTTCATATTTTTGTTTTAACATAAGCTATGTAGATTTTTAAGAGTGTGAAATATAGATAGTTTGCAAACAATACGATTGCAAAATAATTCGTTAATAGAAACTTTTGTATTATATTTTATTAGAAGATATATAATATGAATGAAAGACACTCTTAAAAATAAATGTAATGGATGATCATTACTTGATTCCTGTTGTCGTATTAAAATAAATTCCATTATTTTATATTTCATATATTGCTTAAGGAATATACTTGATGAATGCAACAAAAAATAAATCATGTTAATTTTTTTAATTAAAATAATTCCTATTCTCTGTCTGTAAATTTGAATTGAAAAATTAAAATTTAAGAAATAGAGTAAAGAATTCAAACAATTATATTTTATTTGAATTAATATTTAATTGTTATATATATTCATAAACCTTAACCAACGCTTTTTTTCTTTTGTTTAATTTTATGTTTGTGCATGCTGAAAACTAAATTAATTTCTAAAATTCTAATTCTTCATAAAACTATGAGCAAATATGATTAATTTTTACGTCCTCACATTGAACTATTATTTTCTCAATATTTACTCACGATTCTAAAATTAACAAGTAATTTATTCATATGATTAGTTTGTTCTCATGAAATAAATTCATAATTATTTCTAAATACATAAAAACATTCCTACAGTTCTTATGAATAATGCAGTTAAATAAAATATTCGGTGGTTTAAAAGCATACAAAGAATATTTAACATTATAGCTTAACGTTGTTCATTGGTAAAATAATTTATTCCTCATGAAACATAAAATTGCTT
>JAPDSC010092508.1:0-11072 GCA_026290005.1 Latrodectus geometricus | reverse complement strand
AAATTTTAAGACATTTATTTAAATATATATATTTGTTATTCAAAACAGTATTTAAAAATACATGGTCTTCTTTTAATTTTCAGTTGAATACCTTAACTTAAAATTATTAAGCCTGTGGGGGCCGGTTAGTCGTTTATTAAATAATATCAATGCACACCATATATTAAATTTTATTATTAAATTTTAAGAAATGCCAAAACACCACGAATACAAAATCTCTGAGAGAGAACCGGTTTCTGAACTCATTCGCTCACATCGTCGGGGAAAACGTGAACTGCTCTGTTGTTCCTCGTGCGCTATTATTCCGAGGAGATTGGTGTTGCCAATGTTCAGATAGAAAGTTTTTCTAGCTGCTGCTGCCAACTTCCGAGCAGAAGTGTTTCACCACAAGCCTTTCATATCGCTGGACTTTCTTATGTGTTTTATGCTGAAAATTTATGTATGAATGTCTACGCACAATCATTTTGACTAATATCTAAACAGATATTAAGTACACATGACTCATTGCGAACTTTTTACCTCTGCAAACAAGGAGATCTTTAAATAGTCATCAGTGAGATGGGAATGGTATGTTATTTTAACTATGTTCATCATGGAAAATGCAGATTCACACAGGTTGGTAGATTACTTCACGGGACATGATAACAACACGAGAACTCTGTCTTGTTGATGCGTGGAAAGAGCTGATCAGCAAATTTTTTTCTCAAATTCAGTTTGCATGTAGTTCCAAAACTTAGTTTGCTGGATGGTGATCGCTTTTTTCTATAGCTGCAGTGAACGAATTAAAATATGATGCGGTTCCAGTGAAGGTGTATGTGTCACCTACGCATTTATCGAATCTTTGCCGGAACTACTTTGATATACCCCCCCCCCCCCAAATCGGAAATTTGGCGACTTTCTTTCCCTCACCAACCATAATACCTGTTTTTGGCGCCTTTTTTCTCTTGCCAAGATGGATTCTCGCTAAATACATATAATTAATAGATAATAAACTTAAAAAAAAAACTCAGAAAATGGTACAAAATACAAGAAAATACTAAATTTGGCAACAGCAAATGCCTAAAAACTGAAAAAACCTATATTGGTAACACCAAAATAAGAAACAGCAACCCTAAAAAGTCCGTAGGGAGTGCCAGATTTGGTGCGTAATTTTTGGGAGGTATACCAAAGTTGTTCCTCTTTGCCTAAGTAAACACAGTGAAATTCCTATTATCAAGTATAAATTGCGATAAATTTGTTTCTTTTAGTGTGAGAATCTCGGGTCTTTGTGGAGGCATCCCAAAATGCCTTGATGATTCACCTGTCGATCGCGTTAGAATTAAAGCCCATCCCTTTCGTAGTGTGACTAAATCTGTTTGTCTACCGAAGAAAAATATATTGGCAAGTATTTTGATCCTCCTCATGTACAATTCTAATTTAGCGCCCAGAGGATTTACATATGTATTTTATAAACGTCTTATACACCCTACAACACCGTTTTTTTTTTGTTGAGTGTTAGTTAGACTGGCAGTATGGGTGCGCTGCTCCACTTTTTCAACTGAACCGCAATTGGGTGTGGAGTCCGACTTCCCCAGTACACACATGCCATAGGTACCCGTTTATAGGGTAGGCAACCATTCATACAAGGAAAGGACAAGAAACACAGAGACAGAAAGAGAAAGTACATCCATGCCCGAGCCGGGATTCGAACCCAGGTCCTCCCCATCCGTAGTCAGTTACGCTAACCACTAGAAAGGTTGGGCGGCTACAGCACCGTTGATATTCAAAATGGCCGTGTTGTAGTGAGTGGCAAATGGAACAGCACTCGCTCATCAACACATCACATGGTACCACGGGATAGAGTATTATAATAATGGAATATAAAAGTGGTCATGCCATACAATGAGGTATGGGTGAACGTAATTATAAATTGATGATCTTGAAGGATTCTCGCCAATATTAGCATTGCGTGGGATTTTCAGCTGTCATTTGGCGGCGTTTGAGTCGATTATCTCTGCCTGTGTTTTATATTTTAATGCCTGGATACTAGGATTTCCATCTTTCAGTACTACAAGGGGCGGAAGTTTTGGCATCTTATATAGTGAGACACCCAGTGGGCAGTGGTGTTGTCGAGCCGGAACGTTCCGGAACGTCGTTCCGGGACTTCCTTTTTGGACTGGAATGCGTTCCGGAACTAAAGATGATTTCTGATAACCAGAATTGGCTGACGTATTGAAAAAAAAATTAAAAAGAATTGCTGATTTGTTTTTTTTTCTAATTTTTGACGAATTTTTATACGTGTAATAACACGTATAAAAATTCGTAATAATATATAAATTCGTAATAAATATAAATAAACAAGGGTTTGAACCGAACCCGAACTAATACAATGTAATAATAAGATTAATAAGTATTACAGTTAGCAAAATATTCTATGCACGTAATATTCTATCCTAAGTCAACATAATCCTATTTGGAATATTTTATAAAAACCATTAGTGTTTTCATGTATTGTTAAAAATATTTATGCAATATTGTTTGAGGATCTACTAAGCGTATTTTATAATTTGTTAATTAATTTTTATTAAACGTTCCTTTTATTGTAATAAACTTATATATATGCATATACACAAAATGATTTTCGTTTCCTTTCCTTTTTATGCTATATACAGGGCTGATCCTGGCAACAGGCGAAAATTGGGAGAAATCTCCCCCCCCTACCCCGTTGTCAAATTTGGGACATGAGACCTAAAAAAAAAACCTTCGCCGTCAGGATTATCATGGAAAATCACCCCCCATCCGTTGTTAAATTTGGGACATGAGACCGCACAGAGCGGCCGCCTACCCAGGATCGGCCCTGTTTATATAATTATATATACGCGTTCCGGTAAAAAAAAAATTAGCACAACACCACTGCCAGTGGGTGTGCCATCGTGACCCCAAAAGTGGGTGACTCTTCACAATTTAGAAGCAAGCCAGAAGTATCATTTCACAAGGAGGACATTGCGATCACGACTTATTTTACGTGCCATAGCTGCCATTAGTGAAAGAATGAATCTTTGATTGGGTCGGTATCCTAACCCATGATCTTCTGGTAAGGAGAGCGAAAGCCTTAACATACTCAGCCACCTGATCTGGCCTGATGTAATTAAATACATTAATCCTTAGAAAATACATTACTGTTTCAAATTTTACTGCAAACAAATACTGACTATTGACAACAAAAGTAAAGATATTTAATCCAGGATGTGTTCTTTTTACTGACAAGAGAGTAAATGTATATCTCTTTTATTTATTTTTATTCTTAGTTGATATGTAGGTTAGAAAGTTCAGGAGAAAAATAAATTAGTGAAAAATATCGATAGTCAAAATGTTGTATATTACTACTTTATTATCTTGGAAAATAGTTTCCAATTAAAAATTTTAATTAATTTTCAGTTCTTAAGATTAGCACAATTTCAAATTTTTAATCATTTGAATAAATATTTTATGCAATAAAAGCTGGTTTTTGAAAAATATATTTTTCTTTCAACATTTATTTTACTTTAACTAAATTATATTAGTGATATCACATGAAAATTCAGTATTGAAATAAGGACGAAACATTTTATATTTGTTTCATACTTTTTTCTCATTTTGGTATGGTATTCACAAAAGAACTTCCTTTTTCAAGGAAAAATTTATTTCACCAAAAGTGATCAAACAAATTGATAAGGTATCAAATTAATAATTAAATTTAAGCTTACTTTAAAAATAATGTGTAACTCCTTGAGATTTTTCTTAGAAATTAATCTTTTGTTAGAAAATTGTAGCAATTTCATTAATTTTTTGTAATTTTCAATTAAATCAAGCCAAAAGGAAACAATATTACTTTTTTTTTTTTTTTTTTTTTTTTTATAGAGGCTGGCAATATGGGGTACACTGCTCCATTTTTCAACTGAACCATAATTTGGTGTGGAGTCCGATTTCCTCAGTACACACGTGCCATAGGTATCCGCTTATAGGGTAGGCAACCATTCATACAAGGAAAAGACAAAGATAGGAGAAAATATATCCATGCCCGAATAGGGACTCGAACCCAGGACCTCTTTAACCACACAGTCATGTTGATCACTAGACAGCAGGGTGGGCGGCAATTATTTAATATTCTTATTAGACAAACTAAATTCTTCTGATTCAGAATATAAACATTTTGATAAAGGAGTAGATGTACAAGCGCTAATGATTTTATCACAGTGTGTTTTTTGTTGAACATTAAGATTTTACAACCATGTGGTAATTAATGTTAAGGTCTTATCACTGTGCTGTAAAAGCTCACTAATTTGCAGTATTGTAATATTAGTCTAAAAATAATTCTTTAGCGCAATTAGTGTTGCTTAAGTACATGTTGCATATAAAATTTTAAGAGAATAAAAATCTATACATCGTATGATATATTTCTCAAAGAAAAGATCTTGCCCTAAATGACAGTGATTTTGAAATCCACTTTTAATTTAGTTTGAGTCTACGATGTGGCTATCAAGCCATCATAAACTCAGGTTAACAAAGGATGTTAAAGAATGTAAAGTTATATAAATCTTTTGAAAAATATATATGAATGGCCTTGATAGATGCAAATTTAATCTGTCCGCATCAGTATCATTTCAATTCTGAAGTTTTGTTTTCCTGGAAATATTACCCAACAAAAAAATGAAAATTAAACATTTTTACATCATAACTTAATCAATAAAGACTCAATCCTTAAGACAGTTAATTTGGATTTGCATATAAAAATAAAATTTGCATACTAAGGAAAAATCCAAAATTTATCTAAATCATAAATAGAATTAAAGTATTTTGCAAAGTGATAAAAAATTGTATTTTCATTGCATATATGGTTAATCCCCTATTGAAATTTAAACTGAAGCCACATATAATCAATTACAGAATTAAGCAAGAAAGATGTTTGGTATCTTTCAAGTATGAGGATTTTATGAAACTAGTAAAGTGAATTTTAACCTAAGCAAATACAAGAAATATTTTTACTGTCCTTTATTTTATAGTGTTTTTATTGTTAATAAATATGTACTGCTGCATATTTCTCAAAGTGTATTTTTCTGAACATTTAATATGCAACTTGTAGATATGCAATTAATAGTTTTTAAATCTCTAATATAAGAGATTTAAAAACTTAAACGTTTGCAAATATGAAAATGGTTAATTTAAATCCTTTTAATACCAAGAAAAGTAAGTCTTGAACACATGCATCTTAGATCCAGTTATTAAAACTTCTGCATTATAAATAAAAATTTGTAAATTGTGAAAACATACAATAGCTTCAATAATGTATACAAATTTAAATAGCCAAGTTAATTACTACAAACCTTTTCCAATTCATATAAATTAAGTTGAAAGCAAACAACGCAACTTTTTCAACGAACAATTTTTAACTTATTTCTCTACATGATATGCATGTTGGAAGGTTATTTTTAAAAAATTTTGTATATACTTATAGAAGTTAAGAGATGCAACACTTTTGGGACTTCTTTGAATGATATTTAAAGTTTTCACTAATTAAATCCTTTAACTTCAAGCAAGAAACCTGCTTAAAGAATGCAGATAGGCACAGAATTTTTTTTATAATTAAATATGGTGCAGAGAAATACGACTTAAAAGTGATCATTAATTCTGTTAAATTTATATTCATTAGTTTAATGGATTAGTAATTCTTAAAATTAGTGCAATGATTTTCCTCTAAACTTTAAGAAGATTTTCCACATCTTATTGTCAACTTTTTATAACTATAAAAATTTTTTAAATCACAAGTATTATACATATTTGTACTTTAAGCACTAGAATGTTTATTCTGCAAGTATGCACTGAAAATTTAAGATTTGTGAAGAACTATTCACAATCTTGTGACAAAAAATTTGCATGAATAGATAACATAGTCAATGAGCACAAGACTTTTTTTTAATGCTTTTATTAATCTATCAGAAAACAAAACAGCCAAATACATCTGTATTTATTACACAATTAAAACAATTTCAGCAAAAGGAAGAGGGTCATGGAATGCACAGTACCCGTATTGCACACAGAAGCTGCTGTGCGATAAAAATTAAAAACACTACATATTAAAAATCAAACATACATATATATAGGTTAGTTAAATCTGAGCAGACAGCCACAGCCATTGCTTGTTAGTACTTTAACAATAAATGATCACAACACTGACTATGGTGCTGCCATACATCAAGTGATTTAAAGGCAATTGATAAAATCTGAGAAAGGCCATTTTGTTTCCGGGCTAGCTATACACAAGGAACTTTTTAAATGACTAGCCTTGACATCTATGGCAAGTAGTAGGCACATGAACATGGAAGATGCTAAACATATTTCACTAGTTAGTTAAGAACATTGACTATCCATTGTAGATAAGAAATAAAAGTGATTAAATAAACTGACTTCCTTGCTAAAAATCAAAAGCAAAATGCTTTCTGATGAAGTTAAGAACGTATGAAACAGTTTCAAACCTTCACACTTCTAAGAATGAAGAGGGCTAAGAAAATTAAACAAAATGGCACACGTTTCCAACGTCGCCCATTAAGAACATTTGTGATTAAATAACAAGATTAAAAAACATTGAACAAAGTACCTAGTTTGAAATGTAGAAAAAGGTAATGAGACTAGTATCCATAAAACTTCAGCAACAATTATTTGGTGCAGAGAAAAATACAGCACAGACCAAGTGTTCCAGTTAAAATTCTTACTTTTGTTAAGCTACATATACATGATAAATGCTTTGTTAAAGTCCAGAAAGGCTGCATTGATAAAGGTTACACTTTTAAAATCCAAGGTTAAATACTATTTTTCACTAGTACGTAGACACTTTAAATCTAATGATGCTTAATATCGAAAGCCCGCTCAGCCAAAGACATAGAAAATGATTTAAAATATAATCTTTGGTAACCCCCAAAATAACTATCCCATTAAACAAGCTCTTCATTATAAAACTAAAAAGCTGTAAGAAAATCTTAAGTGACTTCTCGTCACAGTTTTTAACATAAAATATCACGTCATTTCCTCACACTTTTTCAAACATAACTCTGGCATTAGAAGGAACTTTGTACAACAGAGTATTAAATAAAAGACTTCTTCTGAAGTCGTCCGATCAAATATATTAGTTTTGGAACATTATACCAACAATAAAAGTTCCAGTAAAACAGCAAATAATAAAGCCTGCCAGAAGAATAAAAACAAATTTCCAATGAAATACATTGAAAAAATAAAGAGGGCAGAAAAGGTACTGGCAGGTGCTTCCAAGCTAATGCATGTGCAGTCTAATTTGGTCATCGGAACACTTAGCGGTTTGTCTTGTTACGCATCAGAGGCTTGTGTTTTCGATAGGTATCCACTGAATGCTGCCACTGCCAGCAGCTACGGCAGAAGTATCGGAAACATGCTACATCTCTGCAGAATATTGGCCCTTGTTGAATCTGACAACTGGAACATATTGCATCTTCTAAGTAAGGATCCACCTGAACCTGAAAAAAACAAGTTTAGTTTTAGTATAAGTATCAGACAATTAGCAGTTACTGAACATAAATGTTTCAGGTAGCTGTTAATGTAAAACTAGATTTTCAAACTTTCTAAAAATTCCATAGTCCTAAAAAAGAATTTTTTCAAAATTAAACATAAGTTTACATAATTTGAGATGTTAATCCTTTAAACATTCATAACTTGTTTATACTTTAGAGAATTTAAAGGCTGCAAGTTAAGCTTACTCTTTAATTCTAATAGTACTTAACTGTATTGAAATAAGCAGATGAGTAACTAAGATGTACTCAAAGATAAGTGCCCACTTATTTTAAATATCAGGCTTTATTTAAATTAACTTATTAAGGCTTTTAATCAATAGCACTCAATTTACTGTTTTCTAATTTATTAACGTTAACCTTATGCTTGCTAAAAATAATTTATGAGTATAATATAACACAGTAACTTTTAAATCATTTTATCATATACTTATACATCATAAACAAACTTTTGTAAGTATATAAGCCTTCATAAATTAATACAATCAAGCAGTGTGTACTTATGAAAAATTTTAGGAGAACTTACTTTTTTAGTAAACCTAGGGCATTTGATTTCAATGAAAGCCGCAGTTACTGCTTTCATATAACTCTTGTGATTATTAAATGTTACTCGTCCAGAACCTGAAAAGATTTAACATTAGCTTGGATAGATCAAGGGAAAAAAAAAAAAAGCAGTATAGTTAAAATACTCACCAATTGGGTATTTGTACTTGTCAGTATCGATACCAGCATACACAACTCCCCCAAACAAATCATTCATGACTAGAGCTAATCCTTCAGCATTTAGCATACCATGCAGGGCCCCCACAAAAACTGTCTTACTTGGATCTAGTCTTTGAGAAGGACTGTGTACAAAGTTGCTATCACTTATCATCCATGGTATTACTTGAACCTAAAAATAGAGGTTTTGTAATGTATAAAGACAAGATCTATGCAAAATTGTAAGAGTTATTAGGATTTTAAATGTTTTCATGAGAGTTTTGCATTTTAACAAATTGCTGTGATTTATAGACAAATAGAAAAGTCTTGAGCAATAAAACTCAATGAATGCTAGAAAGTTACAAGCAGAATTAAATATCAAGAATAAAAAATATCTTGCATCTTTAAAATATTCAGCTTGAAAAGGTTTGTTAAGTATAAAATGTGTAACACTTTAAATTTTTAAGATTCAAATTTTTTAAAGTATATATGGCTAATAGTTTGTCTATTAGACATTTTTGTTGAAAATCATTATTTTCTGCTTTAAACTTAAAACTGTAGTCTTACCTCTTTAGATCTCATCCTTCTTGATGAAATCTTAAAATACCAATTTCCACCATTGCTGTAGTCATGAGTACAAGCTTGAAGTAACGACTTCACATGTTTCTCTGCTTCAAAAATTATGTAGACATATCCGGCTGAAAAATAAATATGTTTTAACACCTACAAATTAAGTAATAAACAAAGTAAGTTGAATTAAATACGACATTTTAATACCTTTCGGAGGATAAGAGGCACTGCGACTATCTTTACCAGGCCACAATATCTTTATTGGTCCATAAGGTGCAAAAGCTTCAACAAGACCAGCTATAACAGTAAAATTCAAGTAATGAATAAAGAAAAATTAACTTAAACTCAATTCTAATTTTTAACAAGCAGTCAAACAATAAACTTAAGTCTTAACATGCAAGGAATCAAGATAAACTATTTCAAGTAAGTTTTTTTAAAAACTCTTGCACAGAACTTAAAGTATACTTAATTTAGTATTCAAGAAAAAACCCCAGACATTCTTAAATTGTTAAAATAGTAATAAAGATTCTGAAACTGCAGATATTAATCTCAATTTAAATTTGCAAGATCAAATTTTCCATCTTTTTACATGTATATATTTGACACTTTAGAAAAATGTAGCTTAGGATATTTAGTATTAATGCAGAAAGAAATCAAAATAACAGGAATAACAAAGAAATCTGGAGACAAACTTTGTCCTAAGTTAAGACTTCTGTTCAATTTCTCAAGCATTAGTAAGTCCATAGGTTCTTAACATTAAAATGAACAATTTTAGTTGCAAAGTTTAGAACTTCACTTAAAAAGATTAAAACTAGTGATACCTAAAAGCAAAAAGTTAAATAGAAGCTTCAAATGGAGGTATAGAAAGGATCAAACAAAAATTGAGGATTCTTGAACTTGCATAAAAACTTAAGCTATTTCACATTAATACTAAATTAAAAATTATATAATAAATTTTTAAATTTATTATATAAACTTATTATAAATAATTCTATAAATAATTCTTATTATAAATTCTATTAAATCTTTCATTTAAAATCTAATACAAAGGCTTTAATACACAGGACAAAGATCCTTTAAATATTAAAATTGTTTAACACTTGTTTCTAAGCATAAAGTCAGAAAATTTTCTTAATTATTAAATACTTAAATAGTACTTATTTAAGACTTAAATTTTTGTTTTTAAATGTTTGTTGCAAGATATGTACCAATACAAACTATGAAAATGTAAAAATGTAGTATTTCTTTGTACTACAAATAACTTCATTTAGCATATTTAAAAGGTTTTTATTAGTAATAACCCAAGTCTCATTTTCATAAAGTGTTTTATTGATTTAGCAAGCAAAAAAACAGTCAATATAAAAAGCTTAAATTTTTCAACTTATATCTAGACTCAAATAAGCTAATGCAATTAATAACTTAGCTCTTCTCTTTAATCATGTTTTGCACAACAGCTAAAACCACCAAGACCTATAGTTTAAAAGAGGATTTTTAGTGATAAACCTATATCACAGCAATAATTGAATCTAAACTTAAGAGTCAATATCCTACGTTCAGTTCCACTTTATTCAGATTTCAGCATAAAATCTATGTAATTTTGTATTTCATCACAAAATAATCTAAACAATTTGCAATTAGTGTACCTAGGATTATAACTAAGTTATTCTTCAAGAGTTAATGCAACATCTTAAATTACAGTTTACATTTCTAATTCATATATTAGAAAACTAACCTTCTGTTATATCCCATGGCACGCCACCAAGAAAGACTTTACAAGAATAAGTGGGATTTTTATGAGCTCTAGGGGGTAGATGTCCACTCCAAGTGCAATTAGCTTCACAGAACGCTAATGGAAATTAAGGAAAATGTAAGCTTTAGTAAAATTACATTAATATAAAGTTATATAAGCACAGAAAGTTTATTGAAAAACAAAGCTAGAAACAAGAAATAAATCATTTACCAGCAGCATTTCTATATAATCTGGCAGCCCTTTCAATTGAATCCAAGTCTCCATAGTTAGCATTCAAAACAGAGTTTGCAGACCATCTTTTATCAATGAAGAAGGGAGAAGATATGACTGGCATATCAACTTCAGATCGACAGTTGACATTGCAATTTAAAGGTGATGTTGCAACTCCAGATCCTGTTCCAACTGTAGTCCCTATATTCAAGTTGTTCTAAAACATAAAGTATCAAGATTTAAAAGCAAGTAAAAACATAGTAATACTCCAAGTTATTTGATTACATAAT
>JAPDSC010092488.1:67391-83507 GCA_026290005.1 Latrodectus geometricus | reverse complement strand
CACACACACACACACACACACACACACACACACACACACTATTTAACTTTAACAAAACAGAATTTGAAACTAATTCTATATAAAATAAATTTGAAATATTACTTATTTTTCTGTGATTACAGAAATGTTTTCACTATTGTTTGTTACAAAAAATTATATTTGGTTTCAAGTAGTAAAAAGTATTGTTCACTCACACACACTTCTTGTTAGAAGCAAAATATTAAATTCTAAACCTTCTTTTGTCTCGATTTGATCTCTTGTTTTTATAAGAGCTAGTTGAAGCCTGTATTTTATTTGTTCAGACAGTTGAGAATTTTCTCCTTAAACTCTTAAAAGGCTTTAGTTTCGAAGAAGAATTTTATTGGACAAGTCTCATCATTATTTCCGCCTACCATATTATAGAAAAGTTGTTTGAAGATCAAAGTTAGCTTGACAACTTAACTCAGATATTTCTCGATAAAATTATTAAGAAAAATTGCTTTCAAATGGAAAAAATAGTATTTTTATTTGTTCTACATAAAAATGCGATATTTTTGAAGATATATTTTCTAATGGACGTTAGAAAAATCTAAATTGGCCGTTTTTTCGTTCTACTTTAATCTTTTGATTCTGGTGGAATTTTGATCTAAACATTAAAAGTTAACTTTAGGATATAATACTGCAAAGTAAAAATTATTTTATTTTAAGAAAAAAACTTATTCTTATGCACAAACGAAATGTTTCTAACTTGTAGATAGCTCTTTCTTCAATTTTGAATGAAACAAAGAAATTATATATATACATTATAGCGTATGAAATTTCTGCTGTTTTAAATATTTGCAAAGCAATATGTAAATGGTCTAACAGTTTTTATGATCTTCCAGATCAACTACTTTGCTTTAAATGCTTTAAATATTGTAATTTAAGAAAAATAGTATATAAAATAAATAAATCAATTTCCCAATAATAAATTTATATTAAAGTATTGGTTAAAATATTTTAATAGCATTATGCAAAAAATTTTGTTCTATGTAGCGTTGTACATTTTAGTTTCTGTGCTAAGCGAACTAAATTTTTTTTATGAAACTAACTGTTGCCTTTTTTCGAAAGAGTTAAAACATTTTATTTTAAAATAACATAATTATTATGTCATTCAAGTGTGAGAAATATAAGATTTTTGATTAATATTTGGTATGTTAATTTCAAAATATTTTTTGAAATTAATTCATTAAAAATTTGTTTCGTATACCTTTTCTATATAAGTGGTTGTCTTAAATTAATAAGAATGTGTTATAAATATGCATTGTTTATTATTATTATTGACTACAAAATCAAATATGAATTTTCCTATTTTTCTATAAATTCATTTATTTCTTAAGGAACAAAATTAAATTTTACTTAAACATTTTGTTCAAGAATGTTTTTTAAATGTGAGATTTTGATATCTTATAATGAATTAAGTATTTGACAAATATTTTGAATTAAGTAAATTAACGTAAGTGAAATAAAGTAAATGAAAAAAAATTACTTTATCATTTTAAATTTTGTTCACTGATTTTGTTCACACAATATAACTAATGTGATGTCTAAATAAGCGTCATAATGTAAAATAAATTACTGTAAACAAATTATGTAAATGGAAAAAAGGACATTTATTTATTGCAAATAGTTTATTATAAAAGTCATAAATTTGTAAACAACTGGAAAAATTTTGTTCTATTTTATAAAGCATAATTTTTTGCCTTTAACATATTCAAAAAAGTTCTGTAAATTGGAATTACAATCCATAAGCAACAGAAAATGTCTCATTACTTATAATTTATTTCTGCTTCTCTCCTTCTTATGAGAGTGTTTGTAATAAATAGCCTGATAAAAAGCTTATTATCTTTCTTTCTTTTTACTTTATTGACTTTATGTCATACAAACAGATGAAATAACTAAAGAATGCAATAAAAAATCGAGCATCTGTATGTCATATGAGGTTAAAAAAGATTATGTGCTTTCAGAAATGATAAATTAAAAATCATGTTACGTAATAACATAAATTATATAGAAGATAAAAATCTAAGTATAAAGTTTATAAAATACTGTGTTTTATAGCTAAAATACTTTTGAATATTTTTAATGTATGTATGTTTTTATTATAGTATAAATATTGTCTCCTACTTTTTAGAACATCTCATTCTTTGAACCAGTAATTGGAACATGTAATGGTCCTATTTATTGTTTTTTTTTTCTAATTAAGTCAAAGTTATTTTTGGTACAGTATTTCAGCCTGATTTCATTTTGGATTAGTGATATCTTTTTTTTCCGCTTCATCACATCGTTTGAAATATCAAATCATTTTGAAATAAAATGAGAATGCTTAATTATTATATCAATTATTAAGCAATTTCTAATTAACATAGTTTGAAAATGTTTTTCTTAGATTTTATAATAATTTAAATTTTTCTTTAATGATGTATTTTATTTTTATAATGTATTATAATAATATTTTAAATGAATAAAATTTTTTTTATTGAGATTATTATAAGATTATAAGGTTATTTTTATAATAAGATATAAACTAATTTATTTAATTATACATATTATTAGTACTAATTTTAAAAGATTAATGTTTCTTTTTAACTTTGTAAGAGATTATAATTACATAATTTTTAATAATATTTCATGAAGTTTGTATATTTTAATGTGGATATGTTCCAATTTATAAATTATTTCTTGCTTTCAGTATGTTTTTCACTTTACAGATTTTAAAATTTTCCTTTAAATATTTTAATATTAACGTGAATAAATTATTGTATAACAAGACAATAAGCACGTTGATTTTATATTAGTGTTTCTTATACTATGAAATATTGTAATTAACTAGCTATTAAATTACTTTTATAAAGTACATTTTTTAAAATAATTTTTAATGGTATGAAATATTATTTATTGAAATATGTTTAATCTTCTATTTTGTAAATTTTTAGTTACGGAAATTTAAAAAATTACAGTGGTAGACAAAATTGTAGAAACTTTATGGAAAATGTATTTTGATATTTTAAAAATCGTAATGCTAAGTTAAAATAAATACTGATATAATACTAAAAGATTAGAAAAAATATAATTACGGAATTAGTGTAATAATTTTTTTTATTAAAAGTTGATATGATATACATAATAAAGAGAAAATCGAAAAAAAATGATATATACACACAATTTGACACTACCAGTTATTTTGTTTCTGAGTAAGCATTAGCTTAAATTACACTTCAAGGGAATTCTAAGAGAGAACTAACTTCTTAAAGTCATCAGATGTTGTAATGTGAAAATTTTATTTAATTATTGATTTTACCTATAGTTTTGTTACATGATATTTTTTTCACTCAACATTTTCTTTAAAATCTTCTTATATTAATATCATTCCCACATCATGAAATGTGTGTCATAAAGCCATGATTTGAACACAGTGTCATCATTACATGATGCTGAATCCTATTTAAATATAAAGAATCGGTTGTATTGGAATGGATCACGTACTCAAACATTTATTTATGCGTTTCTCGGAATTAATAACATTAATCACATAAATTCTGTCTATACTTTCCACGTAACGCAAATACATACAATGATACTAATTGAGTATTTTATTATAGGTGTAATGCAATCAAAGTACACAACTACACGATTCTTCATTTAATGTATTTTAGGCCATCGCCAGCAAATACGATTTCGTCCTTTTTTTTCTAAATGACACTGTTTTATGGTTCCATTATCCAGTAAATAGGAAGTTTTGTGTAGTTTAATACATTGGTCTTTATTTTAGACACAATAAAGGCTTTCACTGGGGAATTCTAGCTTTAAAAACAAATTTCTACAATATGCATCAAATAGTTGCATTTTTATTTTATATTAATTGAGGATCATTGTATTTCTTATATAATTTTATTGCGTTTAGACGTGTTAGAATATTATTTTTAGATAAATTTCAAAAATTTCACTTTTGATTTCTTCAATCCTTTAACTCTCTCAACAACTAAAAACAACAAATTTTCTTTTGATATCTTTTAGTCATTAATATAAAGTATAATTTTTTATTCTATTATGGATGACTAGTAAACTCATTGTGCCATTTTTATTATTTCATAGCATGCCACAAATTTTCTAAAAGGAAGAATATAATGATCAATAACTAAGTTATAAGCAATCGTTTAACAAACTAATAGATGTTCTTTTATTGAACTCAATTTAATGATAACAGTAGGATTTTTTTTAACCTAATTTTTTATGGCACACGATAAGTAGCAGAGATCATTAACTATTTTAAATAAAGGAAATTTAATAAAAGAATATCAATACATAAATAAGGAATTATATTTAAATGAAGGAATAAATGTGGACATTTAAAACATAATAAAACCTCTTGAAATAATAAAGCCTTTCTATAGTTAAAAATTTACAAAAATCTCTAAAAATTAATTCATAGAATACTATCTGTACATTTCTTAAATAAATTAAAATAATCCTTTACTTTAATGATAGCAAAATATCGGTTAAATTCTGTGCATTTTTGAGAAAATGTTCATTTAAAATGAAATAAATACATTGAGTAATCAAAGAAAATTTATTCAAGAAAATGAATAGAGAATATTAGAAATTTCCCTCACACAAAAATAACAATAAGAAATTAAATATTTATTTATAACAAATATTAAATTTTATGTTTCTTGATTTCGCATAAGATATGCTGATATAACTGTTAAGTAGAAGTTCTTATTTGTCTCAATAAATAAATTATTTGGATACAAATATTTGATTTATTAGTCCTATTTATATGCAGCCTTTAATCCTTCAATTTATTTTCAGAAGAATTTTAATCATTTCAAATAGTCCAATTACTGAAAATAACTGACATAAACTTATTAGCTTGAATTTCAACTCGCAAAGGTATAATCTGGGTTTCCGGTTTAATGAAAAGTTGTTCACTGGAATGAATTCCAGATAGCAATTAACGTAATGAATTCTAATGTGTATAGCTAACACCTACTAAAACTTTGGAGAATCTCTTTCTACTTCCTTTGCTGCCGTGAAATTTATTCAGCACAATAATTTCATACAAATCCACTCGAAACTAGAAATAATTTCAAATTTCACACGAGCGAAATTCATACAATTCACAATAAATTATAGTTTAAAGTTGATTTGCGTTATCAGCATGAGAAACGGAAATTGTAATTTATTAAAATGGAGAAAGGTGGGACAATTCGACTTTTAAATGGTTGGAGAGGATGATTAAAGGAATTAAATAAGATAATACATGAGGTTATCAAATGCTATATGCTGAATAACAGCATGCGTAGTTACAATATCTTACTTTACTTTTGTTTAAAAAATAATATTTGAAAGAATTTAATAAATTCTTAAAATTAGATATCTGAAAATGTGGATAGTAATCAAAAATCATATAAAAATCGGTAAAATTATAATTAAATATGCTTAAGATAAAATAAAATTAAAAAATCGTCAGATTGAAAAACTTACTTAATTTTTAACCAATATTTTTTTTAATGAAATAAGTAATATTTTTGAAATTAAAGGAAAAACCTCCAAAAATAATAATAATGTAATTTTAATACACGCAGTTTAATTTGTATAAAATAACTTTTTACTATGTAGAAGCTCATCCGTATTTTATATATTTGAAAGTTCCACGTATATCCAGGAGATCCTATTAATTTTTATTTCTTTAGATGTTTTATATTTTACAATACTTGTTAAAAATGGATTTGAATTATTCAGGCTTATAAATATTTTAGGGAAATTTAGATTTTTTAAATTCTATAATTTATAAAATTTATTGTATTATATTCAGTTAATACATTAACATGTTGTATTAATCTGTATCTAAATTTAATTACAAAATAATTTATAAATGCTTAGCATTTATCCACTTATAAAAAATATGTTGTGTACTTTTACTCATGGGGAAAATTAAATAAAGTTAAAGGGTAATATATGCTTCCTATAGCCGTAACTATTATAACTGCTCTGGATGTAAGGGATACAACATTTTCTGAATTCAAAGTAAGAAAGACAAGGTAAAATCTAAATTTAGATATGCAAGGAAGGAACCATGCATATTTGATGTAAATGTCCTTCAAATGTAATAAAAAAAGGTAGACAGACGTGATCTTACATTTATAACATAAAGTACGGAAATATGTACTTGTTTGTGACGAAAAGATTACAGTAAAAATGATATTTAAAAAGGTTTAAAAATTACCAACATAATCAATGATTATCAATCTATCTTCATTAAAAATATTTTTAAGACATAGATTTAAAACCATAAGGAAATGTACGCTTTACCTCCAGATATTAAATTCAGTTACATGGAAGAAAACAATAAAAATATGTCAATTTCCCAACTAGAAATTTCTCCATAAATGAACTATATAGAAATGTACACATTCAAAAATATTTTGTTTATAAAAATTGTGTATTGATTTAGAACTCAACGCGAAGGCAAGCAATATGTTCCAAATACTTATTATTCTATAGAAGAAATCGTTATTTGTTTTGTTCAGTTGAATTTTTCTCTAGAAAAGATTTGAAAAGAAATTTGATTTTTGTATCAAAATTTCTAGCCAATGACGTTTCTTTATTTAATGTATAACTATATAGCGAATTGTTATGAATTTAACTTATAAAAGAAAGCTGTTTAACCTCATCGTTTTGAAAAGATATTGTTAAATCGGTGTTTTGATTCTATTAGGATATTTCTCTAACTATATTCGGAAAACATTTTTTGAAAATAATAATAATATTTTCAGTTTAACTCGCTTGGTGCCCATCCCGCAATTTCTACGGACAAAACAGAAGTAGCAAAGTTTGTACTTTTATTTTAAATCGGGCAATTCGCAATTTAAACTAAAAGTACAAACTTGATTTTGGCTAAAGACGTTGGTTAACATGTGATATAATTGAAAAATAGGCTATTAATATGCTAAAAATATGCTGTATTTAATTTTATGAAATGTATTATAACATACATTTCATAAAATTAAATACAGCACATTTATAAAATGAGAAATTTATTATATTCTTTTCAGTATTTTTTAAATAAATATAGTTATTCAAATGAGATTTAAAGACAGGTCTATAAAATATTAACACATTTAAGAAGCAAAGTTTAATAATAAAAATATTTATTATATAATCGGAGTTTCACAATATCAAGAAGATGTTAATGCATATGGTTTCGAACAAATTTGTTTCAACATTAAACAATCTTAAACCAAAATACTTGTTTGAATATAAATTCATAAATAAATTATAATATGTTTGAATTAATTGATACATGCGCTAAATAATAAATTCACAAAATATTATACTTTTGGCAGCTTTTATATCAACATTTACTTAACGGATGTTCTCAGTCACGTGACCGAAGAGTGTGTGATTATCTCATCACAGAGAGCTCTCCCCTATTCAGCAAGTAGATTAAAATATAGATCTCGTTAAACTGAACTGATTTTCTTGTATGCTTCAGCGGTTATGCTCAGACAGAATAGTGAAAGGGTATACTAATTAATGGTTACTTTACTGGGACTTCTATTGGGCAGATAAGAGGATCAAGAATAGCCAGAGGAAATATAATAAATAGCCTAAACAGCTTGACACTATTATTTATGAGTAGCATAATCATGTTAGCCATGGTCGTTAAATTTAACTATGAAGAGCAATTGCTTTTCATAAGTACTTCACTTCCGGAAAATTTAGGATAGTAATTGCTCAATAAGTTTAAAAATAATGATTTGGAATAAATTGAGAAGACAAGTTAAATGAATCCTTATTCTTATTTAATGGGATGGGAAAGATGTGTATTTACTTAATGAACCGCTAATTCACTTGAGTAAGTTTTTCCAAAGTATACAGAAAAAGGCTTGAGAGTCATCACTTTGATATTCATTTTCCAGAAGAATAGCAATTTATTCCTGATAAAAATGTGATGTTTTAAGTAAATTAAAAATGTATTTGTGTAAATGCTAGACTTATCAGATTGAAATCATTTGCTTACATTTTGTCTTTCTTTTTTTATTAATGTGACAGACTTGAATGACTATTAGTATTATATTCCTTAGCAAAGGCAATATTCATAGAAATAGGACTCATATTATTATATGCTTTTATTATGAATTTTCTCAAAAGTAATTAATTTGTTTTAGGGTTTTATAACATTCATTAATTTTCCTAATTTACCATTCGAGCTATATTTGTTCATCGTATTTTCTAGATTTCATTAGGGTAAAAAACCTTTGAATTAATATTATTTTTCTATAATTTGATAATATGTCTAATAAATTTTATTACATATCTAATAATATACGTTACATCGGAATAAGGAAAATACTTATAATTATTACTATTAAAGATTTTTTATATAATTGTTTTAAGGTCTTTTTCAAGTCCATTATTTTAAATAATAATGATATTAAAAATAATTATTTCATTATTTAAATAATAATAATAATAATTTTAAATAATAGTATATTTTATAAAATATGTTTTAAAGTCTTTATCAAGTTAATTATTTTAAATAATAATAATTAAATAATAATATTATTTTAAATAATAATATTATCATATTATGTATTTTAGAAAAATGCAAATCAAACTTGACATTTGTATTCATTTATTCTCATATAACTTTCTTATTTGACTTAAAATTTACAGTTATTATGATGAAACTATTTAAACTGTGTCTATAATTGTACTTCTTAAAACGTTTCCTCACTTATAAATACGTTAATACATTTGACTAAATAAAATGTAAAGATGGGTAAAAATTAACGTATACTTTAATATCTTGTTCTAATAATTGTTTCTACAAATGAAAGAAAAACTTCCAAATGTATTTAATTTTACTCGATTATGTTCTTATTTAATCTTAATATATATTAGAAAAAACTTATAGTATTCGTGTTTAACAGTTTAACCACAACATTTCAGTTTATGTATATGCATACATTTTGCGGAACGATGTTTACTAAAGAGAGAATGAAGAAATCTTTCAATAACATATTAGCAGTGAATATTATATATTTATTTGATTAATAAATATCTCATTTTTATAAGATAATAAATAAATTAAAACATATTTATTTCATCAAAAATATCGGAATTTAAAATTTTATGTATTTATTATATTTGAATTTATTAATTCAAATCATAAGTTATATAATCTTTTTATTTTGAAAAAAGTAAACCTCGTATAGTATTAGAAAGTTTAACACTAAATTTCTGTTATCATTTTATAATTTATAAGTAGATAGTAATAAGTTTGTGTCGGTAAAAATGAATTTAATAGCGATAATATACTTAAATAAAGAACAAAGTAATAAAAGGGTTTATTAAATAAGAATTAAAGAAAGTATAAATATTTAAATAAAATATTTTCTGAACATGTTACTTTCCATGATGATTATAATATTTACTATTGTAGAATCTGTATCATGCACATTATTGGCATAATAAATTGAATGTATGGTCGAATCTTTTGTGAAATAATTCTACAAATTCTTTTTTAATAAAGCCATATTATTTATAGCAAATGTACTTACATGTTATTACTTGTAACAAATGTAAAAAAAATCCTTTTTGATAAATTCAAATTGATTTGTACTTACATATTAAGTATTATTTGATAAAATAGAAATGTATTGTAAATCAATGAAATTGCAAATAATTGCAAGGTGTATTTTAAATGAATTGTAAGTAAATGCAAGTGAATTTTTAAGATAATGCAGTAATATATCAGTTTGAAGTATGTTGTTATTTATGCTAAAAAGGAAACTAATTAAAAAATCAAAATCATTAAGAAATGTGCTCCAATTTTATAAATAGGTTATTATAAATTTTATGAAGATATGTCAAATAATGAGAGAATTATTTATAAATATCTTCTGTAAAATATGGTATATTTATGAATAGATGTATAAAGGTTTCAAATTAAACTCTACATAATTAATAGATTGATAGATATCGATTGCTTAATGCTTTATAATAAACAAAAAATGTGTTATTGCTTTATTATGTTTTAAGAAATTTTTTGCAAGACTGTTTATTTTTATAACATTATAGAATAAAAACTTTACTGAATTTTTGTAATTTAAATAAAACCAAAATTTGTCTGTTAAATAGAAATTTATTCCAAAAAATTCATAATTATTTTTTGTATTTTATATTAATTGTTTCTAACTAAATAATCCTGTTTCAAAAACTATATCATTGAGATGTAATTTTTCAGAAAACAATATTTTATATTACAAATCATTTTTTCAGAAACTTAAAACATGTTATCACTTCTCATATTTTTCTTATAAATTAAGAGAATAAATTGGCTGTAAAAACAGTGTCTGTATTTATATACGTAGTGTAATACGCAATAGATGATAAAACAAATATTTCTAATCCAACAATAAAATCTTGAAAAAGAAATAAAATCGTTTCGTCACTAGAATACAAATCGATTATTGCATCTGGATTTTTCACATACACTGATTCACTTGAAAGATAATGCTTCTAATGTTAGGTTAAATCTAAAATATTAGCTATAAATAAAAATTATAGAGATAAACTACCTAAAATTTAAAAATGGTTAATTTAATTTACATGGTACTTTTTTCCTCATTATTGGGTAAGTTTGTTTTACATTATCATTTTAAATTATCTTAGATTATTTATTTTTTGATTTAATAGAGATAAAAATCTAATACATATTATTTTAAGGGATGATCATTATAGATTAACAGTTTCATTTGATGCTATTTTATTTACTTATATCATATAATTAACACTTTTGCTCAATAGATTTAAAATGTTTGACTGAATTCCCAATTATTTTCTTGAATAATAATGATTTAGATTGCAAAATATTTTTTAAAAAATTCTTAAAACAACATTTTACAGTGTTAATAGTTTTCTTTTATTTTAAGAGTTACAATCTCTCAATTGTTATTCCTTATCTTTCAGTATCATCAATTGCCAAACGTAAGAAATGTTTTATGTTTTCAATTGTAAAATCACTTTATAAGCAGAATTTCATTTTAATATAAAAATGAAAAGTTAGTGCAAATTTTTCATAAATAAAATAATTTTTTTATAAACATTATTAGTAATTACCAGAAATACAATGTTAAGTGCACAAGAAAATATGAATGATAATATGAATGTACTTATCCTTTATTAGATTAATTTAAAGCAATATGTTTGAAAATTACCAATGCCTTACCATTTCACAACACAAATCAATGTTTTCCATTACCTTTTAAAAATTTTCAAATCTTTTAATTATATAAAAAAATAAGAATATATTTTTCTGCCATAATAAGTAATTGCTCTTCTTGTGATTCTACCAAAGGGATTAAATTTTTATATTTATTCTAAAATGCATTTAATCTAGAAACAATTGAATAATTTGTTATTATACTTATTACTTCATGCTTTCAATGTTTAATGATAAGAAATCATTAAAAAGTGTTTGAAGCTTTTTGAAGCATTTTTATATAATGAGACAGAAATATTTTGTTTATTCCTATAATTTTAAATATTTTTTAGCCACAAGTAAGTAGAAATTTTAAAAACCTAAAAGTGATCAATTTCAAAATATATTGTAATACAAATTAAATTAGCATTGATTAAATCAAATTCATATTCATGTTTATATGCATTTTATATTAATTTCTTATTAGAATTATATAAATTCTAAAAATATGCAATTATATACTAATTTAACAAGGAAAATGGTTCAATTTCAAATCAATTTAATTATTTAAAACTTAACGAAGTTTTTTTTAAAATTTAAACATTCAGTTAATGCTATTTACAGTTTAAAAAGATTTTCCCATTTTTTATTATTAAAAATGTATTTTGTTGTTGAATATTTAAGCTTTTAATTGATATTAATCATTAAAGACTTAATTTATATATTCAAG
This sequence comes from Latrodectus geometricus, assembly GCA_026290005.1. Lineage (NCBI taxonomy): Eukaryota > Metazoa > Arthropoda > Arachnida > Araneae > Theridiidae > Latrodectus > Latrodectus geometricus. The sequence goes on along the minus strand of JAPDSC010092488.1, from coordinate 71,547 downwards.
TATTTAATTTAAAATTTGACTGATTTTTAATAATTTGAAAAAAGGTGATGTAAAATTTGTTTGATGTAAAAATTTCCAGAAGTAATTATCAGGTTATTTTATGTTGTAACAATTTTGATTCTTTTGCGAATTTCTGATGAGGAATGAATTTAAAAAGAAATCATTAAAGTAAAATAATTTTAGAAACATATTATTATTATACAGGTATAATATTATTTAATTATTATTATCTATAATTTTTTATAGTTACTTGAAATTTTAACATTTTGAATAAAGTACTCTAAATATTCCAAACTTACAATTGCATTGAACTTTAAACCTTGTGAATTTCTAATTTTAAGCATGAGATACAAAGTACAGAAAATTTGAATTACAAACAATTTTTTAAAATTTAAATTATTAACAAATTTATAAAATAAAAATTTTAAATAAGAAGCAAATTGGAACTTAATTTGTTTTAGTACTCGTTAACTAAGGTGAACTAGGAAATTTTACTTATCAATAGAATTTAATAAAAATAAGAAAGTACGAAAAAATTGTTTTTAAAATATAAGCATTTCTTTTTTATTAATGATTAATTAAAATATATTATACTGTTGCAAAAAAGCTATTTTCTTCAACAGATTCAGTAGTTTGATTCAGATGGAAAATAGTTTGATGCAGATGTAGGAAATTAATTAACAAATATCAAATTAAATGATTTCGAGAAATTTCAGTAATACTTTGTATACAAAATTTTAATAGTACTTTGGATCTCTAAGTAGCATTTAGCTTATGAAATATAAGATTGGTTGCATAACTGTTTTTGTAGATGAAGAATGGAAAATATACTGTACATTTTCCTTATGATTAATTTTATCAGTTAACTAAGGAGTTACATTAATATTAAGCAACATTATCTCGATTACTTCATATTTTCCTATACATTTAATGTATTATATATTCCTATAAATATAATGTTGCTGAAAGTCTTATTTTATGTGCACAGATAATGGAAATAATGGTAAGTTATCACTTATTTGAATATTACGTATTATAATTGACGTAAGATGTTAATTTTTAAATATCATATTAATTAACTAATAAAGTTGATTAAATTGAGTAACAACATCTAATGCAGAAACTTCATTAAATAAGTGATATAATGTATTTGTTGGGTAGAAAATGGTAATTTTATTACATCAGACATTGTTGTGGAAGAAATTATGGTAGTAGTTAAATAAAAGTAAGCTGACATATATGCAATCTATTAGCTTAATTGAATTTTCATTGATTTATTGAATTCAATTCATATAATTTACTTGGAGATGAAATAAAATTTTTTAATTCTTTATCAGTTAAAAATTTCTAATGTTTATATGAAGTGCTGTAAAAAATCAAGTTAAGACATGTCATTCACTTTTATTACATTTAGCTATCAAAATGTTGAGATTTTTCCTCTAATACCGTGATTGATTTAGATTTCAAAGACAAATTATGTTTTATTTTTTAGTTTTAAATTCTTCATCAAATTATTCTATATAAGTATCGAAAACAAATTCATAAACAATACTCAATCAGAATGAAAGCAAATATTATTCCTTATTGAAAGAATACCATCAATTTGCTTTATTATTTTTCTTGATTAAATGTTAAAAATGCTGTCACTTAAGAAAATTATTTTTCTACCATAGTAGTTATAGCAAGCAAAATTAAAGTGAAAAGTAATTATGTAACAATTTTAGAAGTTTAAGCAACTGGAAAGAGAATGTTTTCAGACACATAAGAAAACAAACTCATTATTAATTTTAGACTTCTTTGATTGCTCTATGAAACTGATAAAACTTTTATTATAAAATATTTCTCAAAATTGACTGTTTGTTTATCAGATGCATAAAAAGTTTCATGTTTATTTTTGTCAGCAAATCAAAGTGAAATTGTTATAAAATTTGTATTTAAAAATTTAAGTAATTGTTATTTTGAAGGTTTCAACTGATTTGAAATGACATTGCTTAAATTCCCTTTACCTCAGTTTACAAAATTAACTTAGTAATCTAAATTAATAATCTTTTCCGGAAAAATTCTTAATATCAATAATTCTGAATTTATCAATCGATCATTAATTTCCAAGAAATTTCATAATCTTAATTCAAATGATCAAAATAAAAATAATTCGTGTAACAAATAAATTTAAGATTTGCTATTGACAAATAAATTAATTTTGTTTAAATTTTTTACGAAAGAATAAATTGAAAACATTATTCAATATAAAATTTTATGTTTGACTTATTACTAACAATAAAAATATAAAGTAAATTTGTTTGTTTTTATTATTTTTTTTGAATTCAAGTTTTTATAATTAATTGAAATTTTTATTATTAAAATAAAAAATGAATAATTATTAACTAAAAATTCATTTTTTAAGTATATATTTGGCTCGAATGTTTTGGCTAATCTAATATATACTCATAAAAATATTAGTTAAAGTAAACTTATTGGAATATATACTTTTGTAAAAGTTAAATTTAATTTATTAAACATCAAACACATTCACAGAAAATTGAAATTATTTTAATAACTGTTATATCTAATATCAAAATAATCTGTGTTCATTTTAAAGAAAAAAAATATACATATATACTTTCTTCATTACTGATTTCTAGTTATTTCTGAGTATCAGTTAAATTTAATTTGCTAGATAATTTATGCTTCAATTTAAATTTTCGTAAATCAAAGACTTTTACTGTTTTTCATTGCATTTGTTTCAAGAAATGTTAAACGAATGCGTTCCATTTAATATAAACAGCAATCTCTTTTTATAATAGTGCTTCATTTTGTTTGAGCAAATTTTAAATCTTAATGACAAATGCAATAAATGTTTAACATAAAATTTTCTCTTGTTTGAGAAATAAATATTTCAAATATATTTTATTGAAAATATTAAAAAATTTAATTCTTAAGCATGTAGTAATGACACATTTGAGTTAGTGATATCACAAGTTGGCATGGAGAAACCGAGGAATTTATAAATTGTTTTTCCGAAATGTTTGGTTTGCTTGTCACTCAATGGTCATTTACTGCACATGAGAGCTATATAGACTGGGACTTACGGCTTAAAGTAGAGTCCGAACCACTGAAAACACCCATGAAAGTGGTGGGATTCGATCCCATGATCTAAATCGAAAGCAAGAATGCTAAACATTTGGATACCTCTTCGGCGTTATCATGAAGATAATAATTTTGAGATTATTTTATAATTAACTAAGACAGTTATTATACCCCAAAAACATATTTGTTGACATTTTTATATAATATTTCATCTAATTATATTGACTTCCTTTAATTATATTACTTTAACAAGAAATTTATTTGTAAATATTTACTTCAACTTTAGAATTTGCATTTGGGGAATGTAAGTACTTTGAAATATTTCATTTATAATATGTAAAACTTTAAGTTCCTTAGTTGGGGTATGGAACTTAAATGGAACATTACATATACATTTAAAATATAGGTCAACCACAATAATTATAAATAAATAGAGTTTATATGCTTAAATAGGACAAATAATCCTTCAACAGAATTTTTACTGCACCATCATTTTGCTTGGTATTATTTTTATTAAAACGTTGTTAAAAATTATTTTATTGTATGAACTAAATAGAACTTTAAATTATTAACTTAGCATCATTTTAAACTATCTTTTGTAATTTTAAAGATGCTTTAATATAGTTATTAAAGATTTCACTCTTCACTTTTTATGATATATTATCATCTATATTACACATGTTTCTCTCTATCTAGTTATAATTCAATGATAATTCCTAAAATTACATAAAAAATAGTTTCTTTACAGTGAAAAATGTTGTATTTCTATTCCAATGTTTGTAATATTCATTTAGCTATTATTTGTTCATGTGTATACATTAATTAATATTTGAGTTTAATCATTTATGTATTATGCTGATTAAACTATAGTATTAAAATTTAATTTCATAAAATATTTAATTTATTTTTATAAAATAATTAAACATTTTTCAAATGAATTGTTTAGTATAATAATTAGTAAGAAAAATTATATTCATACCCATGATGAGTTTTAATTTCACTGGTATAGAGAATGGAATAAGTTTAATGGTTTAATATTCTATTTTGAAAAATTAAATTTGTATATATA
>JAPDSC010092488.1:44172-67291 GCA_026290005.1 Latrodectus geometricus | reverse complement strand
ATATATATATATATATATATATATATATATATATAACATTTAAAAAAGTAATTATAAATACTTATTAATTATTAACTAGTTAATATGTATAATAAATAATTATAACAAAAACTTTTTATATATTATTGAATCAAGGAAAATAATTTTCATTGTAAAATTCATTATAAATACATAACTACAATGCAAATTCATAATTTTATTCCTATATTTTTCAATTTCTAATGCCTCACATATGCATTAATAAACAACTAATTATGTAAATATTCATGGTATTCTTAAAAAAAATCTTAACGCAATTAAATTATCTTTTACACTTTATTTTACAGCTGGTAAATATTTCTATTCTGTAATAAATATTTTGCAAAACCTTTAACTTGATGTTTCCACGTTTTTACATGAGAAAATTCATTGTAATGTATGGAAAATTTAAATTTGCAAGATCACCAAATAGTAAAATAAATTAAACGAGAAATGAACAGATAATTATTTAATTTTTGCATCTACATTATTTAGATTATTTCATAAAAAAAGCTTTATTTCAATATATTTATTAAGTTTATTCTGAAAAAAAAATTGTAATAAATATAATGATATGATAAAATTGAAGGGAAGAAGTGGATGTTAAAGATATAGACTTTCAATGCATTTATTAAATTTCTATTATTTCATCAATGTTTTCCCGTAACTTTTTATACATACAAACAATGTTTGATTTTGTTCATATCAATTAAATCTAACACTCAAATATATTTAAATAATTACATACTCTGTTGTTGCCAAATTTATTTTTAAAACTCAAAATATTATTTTCATATTTTGTTCATTATTTTTATATTATAGTTGATTCATTATTTTAATACAAAAATATTTCATCAAACAGTTTGTTTTACATTATACTAATGCTGTTTACATAAATTATGATAACGTAGCTTTTTTATAAGCAATTTTTACAAGTAACTTCAAATAAATGTTTCTTAAAGTTTGCCCACACATTTATTACTTCCTTTGCTTAAAAGTATTGTTTCTTTTTGCTGGTTTTAAGTTTGCAGTTGAAAAAACCTTGCGAAGAAAATATTCGTTGCTAACTCTTATAAAAATAAATGCTTTCTAAAAATATTTTTGTTTTTCATTAAATGAATACTATAAGTATTTAATTTTGAGGATGAATATGAAAAATAAAAAATGGGAAGCAATCAATTAGAAAGGAATTTCTCTTTACCAGCAAAAAGAGTAGTGTTTTTGTAGTATTTATGACATTAAAATTTGCATCAAAAGTCTCATCAAAAGGATTAAAATCATAAAATATTTGAAAAAGTAGTTTCGTTTAAGCTGTAAAGTGTTACTTGCATTTTGTTTCTTGAAGACACACATGACGCATCGAAAATTAAACTACAAAAACTTCTTAAATTATTACTAATAAGGTGGCCCTTCTTCAAAATATAAAAAAAATTCTATTCTTCTTACCATTTTCAGTATTTACTAGTGAATCTTAAAGTAATCCTCACACTATAAACTTATACACACCCTCAATTTGATGCTGCTTTATGGAAAGTCTATAAGATTAAAAATCTTGCATAAGTGTTTTTACCAGAATGGCTGTACCAATTACATGTCATACAGGTGAGAGGGGTACCCTGAAAAGATCTTACCAGTTTAGTCAACAGATATGCCTGCAGATTGCAGAAACACAAGTGATTTCTTTGTTGAAATTGCTTGGATTGATATCAAGCTTTTTAACTAAGAATAGCATAATCCTACGACTAATATAAAATGAGAATATAAAATCTCCATGTAACAGATAATTTAATTCCCGAGCTTTATTGAAATATAATAAATTTCGAAGAATATATAAATATAACAACAGAAAAATCTTAAAATATTGATAATTACTCTGGTGAGTTTTTGACATAAATAAACAAAGTTTGGTGTTTTATAAGGATGAATTAGGAAAAGTCATCATAAATTTTTTGTTTCAACTTTGTTTCAAAATATATTTTTTATTTTCTGGTAAACTTGATAAAAATATTGTTTTTAATGTCAAGATTTACATTTCAATCTGTGCCTATGTTTGAAAAGAATACTGTTAAAAACGTAAAAGTAAGGGATAAAATTTTCAGGTAATTTAAAGAAAAAGTAAATTTCATGATTTAAAGATTATTTATTGGGAAATATATTTTCTTTGGAATATTTCATAAATATTATAAGAGATTTAAAAAATAAATAGAAATATCCTTAAAGTATATCAGTACTTTATATTAAATATATTTGTTCTGTTTTTTCCTTTTAACAGTCATAACTTATTAATAGCAAAAGCTCTACTTTTAGCTGTTTATTTGTTAAACGTATAATTTTTGGAAAGTAAATTACTTTAGAAAATATGTAACTGGATAAAGAAGAATTACTTTCAAATTAAAAATCAAATATTGTAAATATTTACTGAAATCATTTATACTATATTACAAGAACGCAAGTTAATATGAAGTCACTCAGTCAATACTATGAACATGTGTTTTCCGAAAGTGCAGTTTTCAACTTAATGTAATATAAAAAGCAGCTTAAAAATGTATAAAATATTTTATAAATAAAATTTCCTTTAAACAATAAATAAAAGTAAAAAATTTAAAACATTATTCTTTTTTCATACAATTACATTACAATCCTTGAATTTAGTTACTTAAGCATATCGTAAAACTATTTCATACAAATGTAATTATTATGTTACATATTGATACAATTATATATATAATAAATTATACTGAATGACAAATCAGAATTAATTTATTTGAAATTTTGTTTTGTATTATTTAATTCAATAGAATGAATTTAGATTTTCGAAAGTAAATTTTTGTGTTCATTTTTCGAGGGAAAACATCATATACATATTTGTTAAATAAAAGCTAAAAACTTGAATTATTTGAATATCTCTTAAAGTTTTAATTTTTTAATAAAGAAATCTAATTTTGGTGTATTTAAGGACTTATAAAATTTAACTATTTTAGTTTGCATACTATTAGAAATTTGATTAAAAGTTAAAAATTCTTTACAGATTCTATGATGATCAATCCATGTAAGTAAATTATTTTAACTATGTAGAGCCAGTCCAAATAAAATTCTTGATTATAAAAATAATTTCAAAGTAACTTTTATCAACTTTTAAAACTTTCGAATCAATTTGTTTCTTTGAATGAAAGGCATTTCATTGTAATTGAGTTTCATCTTTTTAAAATAATTTCTTTTATTTACTAATTTGCTTCACTTGATAAAAATCCACTCGTAAATTTTACATTTTTGAAACTCCAACTGACAATGAGAATGGGAAATATTAACTAATTTAAGAACTGAAAAACTATTTTGAAATTAAGAGGTATTAAGTGTCGTATAACTTCACTATGTTTTATTTAGCATTAATAAATGTTCGAGTCTCTACTCATTAAGTAATAAATAATGATGAAATATTTTGATTTCTGTTTAATTATCTAAAACTGCTTTTGTTCAAATTTCTAAAATATAGAACTATTTATGCATCGTAATCATTGTTCATTTTATTTATATATACATCAAACATTGCAAAGCAGTTTTTGGTTTAAAATAATATAAAATATAATTACTAAAATTACAAAAAATAATTTCAGTAATTATATTTAATATTTATTAAATTTACTTGAATCTGGTTTACTTTATTTTATATTCAAAATCAAACACTGATACTAGAAAAGATTAGGAACTATATAAGAGTTAAAGTTCATGCATTGACTTACAAATTATACATTAAACTAGTAATATGAAAGAAGTTTTTTAGTAATTGCCATCAACATTGAGGTGTTTTCTTACAAATTGATTACTTAAACTAAAATTGTTATTCTAGAATCTTGATTACACTTTAATTTGATTATATGTCTAGATAAAATCATGTTACATATATATTTTTTAAAATTTTAAATAAAAGATTTATGTTATTTAAAATTGTAAATAAAACTTATAAATATATCCAAATCTCTTTAAATTATAAATAAAAACAGAGATTACATATTTGTATTAATACTTTTGACGAAAGTTACTTTTTACATTAACACAAATTAATCAATATTTTGTTATATTTCAGTTGATATCAGTGGTAAGTAAATTTTAAACTAATTATTTTCTTAAATATTAATTAACTAATTATTACATAATACATATATATATATTTTTGTATCATTAAAAATCTTAAAATTGATAATTTAACTAATTAATACGTTTGTAGAACTTCTTCAGAATGCAAAGCATATTCAATTTTGTAATTAATTTTAATAAAATATTAATTCTCCTATTACTGGATTACAAGTCATGAAACCGTGAAAAATCGTATGCATTCTCTTTGACTGATGTGCATGTAAGAGGCAGTATTTATTTCTAGCTGCTAAGATAAAACTTGTAGGCCTTAGTTTTGAAAAGTGCTAGCTTAAACATTGAAAAACTAAATGCTATACATTAAATGATCAAAATTACTCATATAATTTGGACTTAATTTTTCTTAATTATTTAGATTTGAATAAATATTTTGTAACTTTAGATGAGTTAAATGAAGCAATACATAAAATAAAAATAAAAATATTTTTTCTTATGTGATAAAGTTCTTACTGACATTTACTTTTTACAGCCGACATGATAATTTAAAAAATAATTTTTTAAGTAATTTAAATAATTTATTGGATTTGTTGATAAACTACTTTTCTAAAATGATTGAAATACAATCATATATCTTGTGCATTGTATTATAATAGTTAATTTAATTTGTATTTAAAGAAGTTATCAAAACTTGTAATTTTTTAAAACCAAACAGTTTTTTAACAAAAAATATTTAAACATTAGATAAATATGAATGATAAATAATAAATAAACAATAAATTAATAATAAACATTTACGGAATACAGAATTGGGTATACACCACGTAATTAGAAAACTTTTAAATTTTGTGCCTAAAATATAAGTAATATTTCAGTTCGTTTTATAAGTATTTAAATTCATCAACAAAGTAATAAAACATTATTATTACGGTGTCTTACATTTTTCCATATTTAGCAATATGTTTCATAAATTAGCAATATGTTTCTCAAATCTTAAAGTATCGGATGATTTCCATTGTATGATTAAATTTATATTTGTATTATTATGCTGTTTTTGTTACAAAAATACGGAAGAATTAATAAATCATGATTACATAAATAAAAAAAACTGATAAATAGTTCGAATTCTTTTGTTAGAAAACAATTCTTTTGAATATGTTCAGAAAACTTTCCTGTTTAGTAGCAAGTAAATTACAATTTAAATGTTTGAAAGTTTCAAAATTAGCTTTCAGAATTAAGAATTCAGCAAATTACGTTTTCAAGACAAATGTATAAATTCATACATCAATAATGACTCACATATGTTATACAAAGTCACTTACATGTAACACAAACAAATTTAATTTTTTTTTACAGAAGAAAAATTCTTTATATCATATTTTGTTTTTTTCTTATATTCTTTATATCATATTTCATTTTTTAGAAGAAAAATTCTTTATATCATATTTTGTTAATTTCATTATCAGTTGATTCTCATTTATTATAAAATGATATAAAATACCTTGCTATTGAAATAAATAATATAGTTCCAATAAAATAAGCTAAGTTACATTTGCTGCATTCATCGTTTCTTTGATAATTAAGAACAAAGAATGAGAGATTGGAAACTCAATCATCGACATCAAGATATACATACTTTTTTCAATTTGTTAAATATTTGTTACTTAAAAGTACATGGTAAATGTTTGTTGTCGAATATAGGTATAGTAATAATCTCACCGAGTTAAATTAAATAAGTTAAATGCACGCAATTAATTTTTATTTCAGCTGATTTGAAAATAGTAAAACTTTATTTCCTATCTCGATTGACTTAAATTTTTATGAACTGGTATTATAAAAAATTTGAGTGATATCCAAATTAATAAATATTTTAAAATTATTCTAGCTTTATTTATTCAAAGTTCATCAATCTTTAATCATCTAACATTTTTGAATTTTTCCTTGATAAATATGACAACTTTTATATTAGGATGGGTTTATAAATTAACTGTTTATTTACTTTTTATATAAAAAAATTATTTCACATACAAAATATCTCAAAAATTAAATTTTTTTTAAACAAGTTATTGTTTATAGTGGGTTAACCTTTATCACAGAATTTTTAAATTATAAACGCAAATCTGATGTAAATTAAACTTATATTTAATTGATAAATATAGAATCTACACTACCATATATTGATAGAAGTCTCATTAAAATAAAATTACATTACAAAGTATAATAATTTGCATAAATCTTAATTTATATTACAAAATATTCATTTTCAATACATTTTTAATTATAAAAATTAAGTGAATAACTTGTGAGAAAATATTAAATTAAAAAGGCATATTATTTTTAAATGTAAATTTTACTGCAACGAAACTTTACAATTATTTTATTAAAAACCAATCAACTTACATTAATATAAGATAATTTAAGAAATTTAACTATGCAGTTTTACAAAAAGCTAAGAAAATTTTATGTAAAAAAATAATGAATTTTATAAAACAAGTAATTTGTCACATTGCTTTTATTTAATAACACAAATAAGGTAAAGTATTGTTTTCCTGGAACGATTTATTATGTCACATATAATTTTGTTAAGTTGATCATGTTTGCGGTATTTTTTTAAACCTGTAAAATGAGCGTTTATTAAAGTTTTTGTGCATTGAAAATGTAATATTTATAAAATACATTAAGATAATCTATTTTATTTCATTTAGACAGCTCTTTTGATCCATGTAAGTAATAAATTTATATTTAGATTTGATTTATTTATAAGAAGGTGAAACAAAAACTTTTCATAAACTAAATATTGTCTTATAAAACATTTCATGCTTAGGTCAAATAATTTAATTAAACTAATTTGCAAATGAAAGTTATGTTTTGTTTAAGAATTCTATCGATATTCTGTTTATTTTTCAATTTTTAAGATAATTTGTTATTTTAACAAAATTATATTGCATTCCTAAATACAAATGAGTAAAGTGAATTTTTCTAACAATATTTTTCTAAAACATCTTTAGTATGTATTGCACCAACTATTCCTATTAGAAAAGTCTTTTCCTTTTTAAAAAAAATACCCGGAATAAAATAAATGAAATTTATAATAAATATGGTTACGAGAACTATAAATAGTAAAAAATATACTTTGTAAAGTAATGAAGAGGTAGATTTTGTGTATTAACTAATTTATCTGAATTTTAATATAATCGATAAATTAAAAGTTAATTTATTACAATAATTCAAATTTTGTGAAATTGAAAAAAAAATATTGGTCAATTGTTGAAACATATTAGAACAGCTTTAAATTAACAATACATTGTTATGTGTCTGTTTCGAACAAACTACTAAATATATGCTTCACTTTCATTTCAGTTGGCAGCATAGGTAAGTTACAATCATGTAAAATTTGGTAGGGTATCATTTTTGTAAAAATGTAGTTCATCAATTTTAAATGAATGGGTTACTGTTTGATGAGGAAAAATACTTTTTCTCTAAAATATACCACGTTATTGTTTATGAAAGAAGAATTGTTTATTGTTTAGAAAAATGTTAAATATTATTTTCAACATTAGGTACTGCAATTTGAAAAGTAAAATTACTCATACTTTCTAGAAATTAAACTCACTTTTATTGTAAAAACAGTTAAAGAGAATAGTTATTCCTTTATTTTCTGAAAAATGTTCTGCAAAGAAAATCGTGTTGTTTAAACAGTGCTTGGTTAGTAAAGTTCATTAATTTCGATTAAATATTTTGATTTTAATATTTTTCTTTTACTTTAAATAATTTAATTTTTTACTTCATATATAACAATACGTTTGGTGCAAATTTTAATTATAAAATATAAAATGCCACATGTAGATTATACTGAAATAAATTTCAAAATTCCTTTATTATTTTTTAAAACTCATTTCTTAAGAAGAATTTTGCTTATGATATTTAAATAAAAATAAATTATAATAAACATGAGATAGAGAACATGGTGTGATGCTTTACTTTTACTTTATATTCGTATGCTTAAAATTCATTAAAATATAGTTTTCCTAGAAAATATGAGTGATGCTATGTATTTATGCTTGCTGTGTTATATTTTATCTTCTATAAGTTATTTTTCCTCGTCTTAAAATATAAAAATATAAATGTTTATTTCTTACATATTGTTATATTTCATAAATTATTTTTTCATCAATAATTGCAATGATTTCTTGGCAATGAAACTTGAGAACATTTTCTCATCAAAAATTTGCATAGTCTTCACTTTTATGCCAAATAGTTAGCTAAGATTCTAATAAACATATCCACAATTTTTTTCCAAATGTGTGGATGATGTTTTATGATAAGAAGTAAAAATCTATAAAAAGTAAAAATTTATTTTATATGTTTTGATATGGAGTTATCAGATATTAAAAAATGGATTATTCTATGTACCTCATATCAAAATTTAATAATGCTTTAAATTTGAAAATTAATTTACTCACTTAATATTAAAAGAATTTTATATCACTCATGAATAATTATGCCTAATAAGGAATAATACAACTTATCTAGTTAATAAGATTATATTAAATTTAGATAACTATATTTGGGTCAATTTTTTATCATTCAATTGTGGCATGCCATTTTGCCATATCATGAAAATAAAATTTTTTATTTCCCTTTCTTTATTAATCGAATATGTTAGCTCAACATTATGCTTTCAGGTATCATAACTTTATTTTGAAACTTTTTTGTTTTATTTTAGATTTTAGTGGTAAGTATAGTTAAATAATCTCTAATTATGGTTAAATCTATTGTTTCTGATGGAGATAAAATATTGGCTATATGATTTCAAAAATAATTACAATATAGTTAAATTTCGACCAATATAAAGATGATTGGAATTGAGTTACCAATAAAATTATGTTAATTATATAGAAAACACGAATTATAAAAAAAATATAAATATCTATATTATGATTTCATAGGACCAATTCAGAATTCAAAACCAATGAATAGTATCAAATGGATAAAAAGTGATGATTATCTGTTTGAGGAAGTTAGTAATTACGATAAAAATGTAGACAATGTTCATTTGCGCTTTTCATTTGGGAATGATAAAAAAGTTAAGCTTTAAAATAAAATAAATTCGTGAAGATTTCATATTTTAAAAATTTCGGATTTTTTATTTGATGAGGAAAGCAAAAATTGAGATTGAATTTCGTAAAATCTTAAAGTAGAATAATGTTTGTATTAGAATACTTATTTCTTTTCTTAAAAGAGACATAAAGGATTTGGTTTGTTTGAAGCTCAAAAATAATTTTATTTTGCATACGAGGACTAGTTATATTTAATCTACGGTGGACCCATGGTTTAACAGGGATTCCGAACTCATATAAACATCTGTGCCATAAATGGGTCTCAAATCCTGAACTATTGAACTGCAGGTGAGTAAGCTAACCATTCGGCTATCAAGCAAGGCGAGACATCGAGAATTTATATATTGTTGGAAATAAAACTTAATTAATTTTTAACATGCTAAAATAAATGTAAAAAAGAAGATTTTATTTCTGAAGTGAAAATGTTACTTTGTATGTACATTAGTATTAAACATTTCATAATATCGTTACACACATTTTTTATTATTGTCCAATCGAGAAATAACTTTAGATTAAGTTTTTTATCAACGGAACTTCCACGTTTTCTTTAATTTTATAAATGATCAAAATATATAATGTAACTATAACTTCTTTCTTGATTTTGCAAGACAAAAATTTTTTATGATTTATTTAATAAGAATATTAAATGAATGGTATATTTTATTTTGAATAATTTGCTATAATATTAAACTAAATTATTGTTAAATATGATTAATTCTATGTATCAATCATATTTAAATTCAAAATTTGCTTGTGAAAAGAAACTAAAATTAAAAATAATATCACAATAAATCAAAATTTACTGGTGACTAAAACAGTAGCAAAAACATTTTTGTTTTTCTAAAATCTTTATTTGTGATTTATATATTATAAATTAAACAATAGAGTATAGTTTTTGGCATATTATTAAAAAAAAGTTATAAGAATATTAGAAATATTAATTACAAAATTTGCATTAAAGTTTAAAAAATTACAAAAATTTAGGTTAGATTTTAATGGTTAGATTTTTAAAGTTAGGAAAGATTTTAATGGTTAGGTTTTTTTTAAAAATGGTTAGATTTTTAAATTGAGGTAACTGCAAACATTTATATCTTTAAATGCAACTAAATTAAATTTATTTATAATTTAGTTTGTTTCAATTTTTAGATAAAAATAAAAAATTATATTTAAAAAAATCTTTTATATTTTTAATTGTTATTTTAATAATTAAGAATGAACAGATTAAATTTATTTTATCTTCATCGTAAGTTTATTTCAAATACAATAAGAATATTAGTTTATTTAAAATGCAATAATTTAAGTTAATCAAGGTTTATAAATTCAATAATCAATAAATCAAGGCTGTATAATCGAGGTTGATTATAATAAAGACTACATATAATACAATTAAGCTTTAAAATTAATCTGTTAATCTTGAAATTTGATACAAAAGCATGCCACTAGCGAACCCTATTATGATAAAGACTACACATAATACAATTAAGCTTTAAAATTAATCTGTTAATTTTGAAATTTGATACTAAAGCATGCCACTAGCGAACCCTTATTGAAATTGCAATTTTTATCAAAAAATGTAATTAATATTTATGATCTATTTAAGATTAAGCAATTTAATGTTATTGTTCTAATAATAAAGTCAATAACTGGGAAATAACAAAGATATAAGTTTGATTTCTTGAATCTTGTTGTACAGAAGACATCACAACTTGAAATATCTTCTTCACAATATTTCAATCATTTTTTTACAGTTTAAGTTGCATAAAAGAATAAAAATTATTTCCCAAATTAGAGTAAAAAAGAAAAAATGTACACCTTTAACATAAATAATATAATATATATCTCTGTATAAAATTATAATATGAGTATTGTATAACTTCTCTCTCATGAACCTATATAAAAATGTAATAGTTTCTTAAAGTAAAAAAAAAAAAACTTCAGCCCAGCTAGTAAATATTTGTTGACTTTTAAAATATAGTTAAAGGTTATTTCTAGAATTAAAATTAAATGTATTAAATTAGGAAAACAAACTTACTGAAATTCATAAATAACTTACTAGCCAAAACGATTAATTCTCTAAGATAAAAAGTTAAGTTTGACAAAATATTTCTTTTATAAAAATCTTTTTATATTTAAAACTATGATGTTGAAAGTATTATTGCATACACATCTATAATTTGACTACATAACGAAAACATAAATTAGAATATGCTTTAATTTTCGTGATTAAGGGAGGTAATTCCTTGGCAAATGGAAGGACGCTATTAATTCATATTCAGTCATTGAATATTTTTTTTATGGAAAACTTCATTATATAAATGTGCTTAAATAAAGATTACGTTAAAAATGAATAATAATAATTCAATTATTGATATGTTATAGTATGTATTATTTTCTTTAAATTGATTCAGCATTAATGTAAATGAATTATTCTTCATTATCGAAATCTCAGTTCTTATCATGCTGATTTGTTCTTAAAAATTTAGAATACTCGAATTTCAAAGGAGAATAAAATTTTAACAAGTTCATTATAAATATCCACTTGTTTCTTGTGACCATTCATGCCTTTTACATATAAAAAAAAGGTTTTGACTACACATTTTCCTACAATTATATATTTTCTTATATTGATGGCAAAACAGTTGATGACTTTTGATTTTTATTCAATTATTATTTTTAAAAACTATTGGTTTCTCTTAAACTTACTTTTAAGAGTTATTGTTATTTTTAAGAATTTAGTACTTAGTTTATAGTTATTATTCCTTTGATATTTTTCAGAATATTCTTTTCTGTCAAGTAAGTTATTTCTGTTAAATTACAATTGCTTTGAAAAAATATAACTTTATGTAATTTTATGTATGATTATATTTTTGGTAGTTACATAGGAGAAACTTATCTCAAAATATTTTCAAAATTTTTAAGTGGATTAAAATGATTGTTGAATAATTATATAATTCCCTTCCCATATAAATCACTTAATATTATGTGAGAAGAAAATTTCGCATTTTGTTTTAAAATAGATTGATATGATTATATATCAACCTATGATTTGATTATAAGCATGATTATATGATACTTAAGTATGGAAATATATTTCAAAATGCTTGTTATCACATGAATTATCTTTTGAATATGATGAACTATATATATCTATGTGAACTATATATATCTCCATTAAATTTATTTTCATTTTTTAGAAAGTTTAATTATTTGAATATTATAAAACTTTTTAAATAACTGAGAAAGATAAAAGTATATATTATTTATATTTCCTATTTGCCTTATAAATTCACGTTAAAATTATACAAAATCACAATTTGAAGCATATTAAGAGAACTTATACATAATAATGCATGGATAAAGTATAAAATAATGTAACAAATATAAAATGCAAATATTATTTAAGAAATTATAAATGCAGGTACTTCCGTTAAAAAAAGAACTATTAAAAATATGAATACATGTAACTTATGACGTATAATTTTTAACAATTCATGTTAAAAATTAAATAAAAAGATCAATTATAAAATGTGATAGATAATATATCTTAAAACAAATTGATAGCCACATTAAAAGACTAACGTATGAATCCAAGTTTATATGACATAGTTTATTGAAGGAAATATGCATATTATGATATGGGCATTAAAAGGTATAATTGTTGACGTCGTGTAAATATTTGAATTTATATTAAAATATAGGTATCAATCATGTAATTATTGTACGTTTCATATTTTTTTTGTTTAAGATATTTAATTAAAGATAAAGTTTTTAAAACTATATTTATTTCATGTTGATACAAACACAGTGTTCTTGCTTAACAGTTGTACAGCATATTCATTCATTTTAAAGAGTATCTGTGGCTCCATTATCGTAAATTAACATATCTTATACATAAAACATAGATTGCTTTTTTAAACGAAATTCAATATCCTTATGAACATTTATTTTTAAACTTAATTCATTGATTTAAGTTTATTTATATATCATTAATCAACTTCAGATTGCTTAATTTTACTAACTTCTTTCTTAATTAGATATGCCTTCAGGTAAGCCTATCTATTATCCTTCAAAACAGTTTTTTATTTTTTAAAATTGTGAAACAATAAAATAATGATTATTTATTTCCATATAATAACTTTACGTATAATTTCTTAATACAATTCAATTTAATTATTCTTATATATTTTTATGTAATATGAGATGGTATACACAATAGAACAGATTTTACGAGAAACTGGCATTAGTTTAATTTATATTAGTGTTTTATAAAGTCATATGACAGTTATTGCATAAAACTTTCCTTTTCGTTAAGTATAAAACTGCAAATAAATAAAAATAGATCTGTTATACATAAAATATATGCAAAAAATATAAGTAAATTATAAATTTTACTAAGAACAATATGTATTGCAAGAATATTCCGCCAATGGATGTACTTAAGATAATTAATAAAACTTTTTTTATTCTTATTGAACAATTACTTGTAGTTAAAAATCAGTTGATAAGACTTCTTTTCTTAAAATGGATAAGTGTAAGTGAATTTAAAATGTAAAATGTTTTCTTAAAAATCAAAGAAATTGTTACCAACATTTTTGATCTGCGGATTAAAAATGTCACTGTGGGAAATTATTTATTCCATTGATTAATTTTTGATTATGAGAGCAATTTCAGTTTTCTCTCTAGTTGAAAATGGATACATTATGTATTTACTTTTATAGCCTAGATAAATTATAAAAGGAATTTCATATTAATTAAAATTTTGTTTAATTCATTTTTTATGTTATTGTCATTACTTTTATTCTATATCTGTTAAACAAATACTATTATCAACATGTTTGTATTTAAGCATTTTATATGTTATAAATGAAAATAAGTGTAAAGTTAAATCATCGTTTCGAAGTAATAAATTAATGTATTTCCAAACAAAATCTGTATTGAGTAACCAATTTTGAGTATAATAATCAGAAAAAAAAGATGTTTTAAGAAACATCATATTCTACTGAAAAATCTTTATAGTTAACGAAAGTTGACATTCACTGAATACTTTAAAAATTACATACTTAAAACGGGAATTATCTGAGAGATCTGAATGTAAATCCTTTAATTCTTAAAAGCAAGGAAGCATGAAAATTGTTCATTTAAATTTTGGGAATTGGGAATACGATTGAAATTATAATTAAGTCGGTAATGGAGAAAATAAAAAGAATGCAGGAAATAAAACAAAAATAATGCCATAATGCCAGCAAATCTTTATCACGTTCTGGAAATTATTTTGTATGTGTGTGATGAATATTCTTTGAATTTGAATATATGTTCATGAAACGTTAAAATGGACTTGCGACAAATCAGCTAGTTACGGATAATTCTTTTAGAATTAATTTAAAAAATCCATTTTTGCAATGTAAGAAGTAAAATTTCATTTTTTATGCAAAAATCTTCAGACTTTAAATGAAAAAATTTTAAAATGCTTTGAAGCACTTTTTGCTACAAGCATGTTTTCAAATGTTTTAGGAAATGCACTATTCTTTTGCAAGAACTTGAATTATATTTTTAAGTAATATTCTATCAACATAACATCCCATTGTGTGCCAGGACTTCGGCAGAAACTTCTTCCATTCCTTTCTGCTTTTACTCAAGGCATTAAAGTTTGTGTATCATAGGAACGTAAAGTTTTCAATACAATCTCCCCCTGATTTTCATAGAGTGTACTTAAAATACTGAATCTTATGTGGAGGGTTTCATATACTCAACAAGTTTTGGACGATTAATTTTAACTCTTTAACGTGTTTATAGTCACCTTCCTTGTCTAACTCATTGTACATTGTTGTATCTATGCTACCATATGCCAGCAACCTTTGCTGTAGTAATCTTCCTCAACACTTTTCTGTCAACGAATTTCATGACGTCTCTGCTTTTAAAACCATTTGTAAAATATAGGCCTAATATTAGTTTTATGAAGGATGTTTTTTTATTTTTATATTTATTATGAGTGTAGAATATTTTTAGTTCATCAATAGACAGCAATTGTAGGTCACTTGATTTGAATATCCAAGTTAATCTGATTATTCTCATTTGAGCCAAGGTATGTTATCAACAAGTTTAAATACTCAATATCGGTAATTTTAGATGGAAAGCCGTCTTAGTTCCTGGCACATACATAGTTTTCCATTAAAAATAATCAGCAACACTTTAGCGGCACATATATCGATAGCAGTGAATGTCTCTAAAATGCAATTTTTGGTTCAAGCAATCTAAACACTATTGTAAACATAGGAAAGATTTGGCCTAACATAAAAGTATATTTTTGGTATTTATATCAGAATCATGAATAGTCCTTTCTAAAGCCAAGTTGAAAAGAAAAAAAATAACGTAGATAATCCTGCGATCACCAATTTTTGATGTTAAAATGAGCTATCATATTTCCAGGAAAAATTATAGTCGTAGGAAAACATTTGGTTTAAAGTTAATTTTATAAGTCTGATTAAATTGTTTAAGACATTCTGGTCATCTAAAGCTCTTAAGAGAATTCGTCGATCTGTGTGAAAGTAGAATGCGTTAAAATCAATAAACAAGTAATGCATATGGATTCCAAGCGCTCTGGATGTTTCCAGGTTTTGGCACTAATTGAAGAATTGTTTAAAGATTGATTTTTCCTTCCTGAAACCCCATAGATATTTTCATCCAGTGTATTCAACAAAAGGAGAAAATTTCAAATAAAATATTAGAGAAATCTTTCTTTAAAATACAAAAATCGGATACCACGATAATTTGAGTAGTTTGTAGGATCTTATTTTATGAATTGGCATAAAATACCACAAGTTCAGTCTCTTTGCAGATAGCAAGATATAATGATTGTCGAACTGCTTTAAAAAAATTCTTGATCAAAGAAATCCCATTTAGGCTTGTTTGAAACCTTTATTATTAATAAAATAAAAAAATGAAATAAAATTTACTTTATGTTTGAATTTTTGCATTATAAGAAGTCCAAAATTAACTTTAACTTTATATAGTTTTAAAAGTTAAGTTTTCATCAGTTAAATTTAAACTTATAAAATAACAGTTTGAAAGTACTAGATTTATTTTCGTAAAGATAACCAGATTTTCTTGGAACATAGAGATTCTAATTTAGCTTTAAAAAGTTGGCATTTAATACTGTTTATGTTACTTGAAAGTAGAATAAATACATTATGGTTAAATAGCAAGAATCTAATGGTAAGAGAATTAGATTTCAAGTAACATCATCATGCAAAAAAAGTTATGTTTCAATAAACAGTTACTTAATTCATATTATAAAGTAAACCATGAAAATTCTTGCCGTTTTCGTGTTATCATTGAATGAACTGAGAATTGGCATGACAAATTAATATGGCGAAGTTATGACATCGGTGAGTTGAGAGTACGAATATTCGTTACAAAAGTAGGTCTACTGGGCATATTTATCAAGTGTAACAAGTACAGTAGCGAAGAGAAATGGAAGTATTGAATGAGCTTTATTTGAATGTTGTTTGCTTTATGACTTTAAAAAGGGCTTATCAGTGGGTGAATCATGTCACTAAATATATCAAGCGTTTGGTTATAGTGCTGTGAATGATACCCCTCACGATTATTCACAGCACTATACTCAAACGTATACAGTATAGTATTGTGAATGACCATCGCATTTTCATCCCAGGATAATGTCCTACACAGCGCTAAACTATCTACGAAACCATGCAAAATTATGCTTTGTGTCTGGTGAACTAATCACCAAGCGATTCACAATGAATTACTACCGACAGCCCAGACAGTCCCTAAAGGGCCTGTACTCGCTGCAGTTGGAACGTGTGTAAAAGGTATTACAAAAGAAAGCACCATAATGGGTTAATTGCAAGGATGTATTGTTCTTGATCGATCATGTGAGGTCACCTGATAAGCCGGGAATACCATACAGTAAATTTGTTGCGAGACTTCATACCGTCCATCTTACTCACCTGATTTAGCACAGTCATTTTACAATCTTCTCCATTCCCTAGAAAATAATGTTTTTTGAAAATCTTTCACTAATGAAACAGACTTGCCTCAAGCACTCATGGACTTTTTTGCTTCCAAAATCCCGACTTTTTTCCTAAAATTTGTTCAACTAAAAATTGTACAACTAGAGAATGATGGCAAACGCTGCTGGATGCCGATGGTGTTTAATTCGAAGACTAACAAAAGGCGTCAGGAAGTCATATTTGGTTATTAAACATGGCATGGACTTCCTTGTTTAAATTGTAATAAATCATGGATGTGATTATTATATTAATTTTTTAATTTAATTGTATAAATTTGAATAATATATTATTTAATGGATAATGACATGAATATATTCACGTTTTTACGGAATTAATGTTTATAAAAACCAATAAAAGTTATCTTTAATCTATTTTATCAAATATATAACTTTATTCCTTTTTTATTTAATGTATCATTTCTTTTAACTTTTTTAACGTATTTGATAAATGAATATATATTCCCTTATTCACTAATGTAAGGAATATTCTAAAATAATTTCTGGGTTTTTGATTAAGTTAATTCAAAGAATAAGAGATTTTGAATTATTAAATTTTTCAGATTAAGGGTTTTCAAGTATTCTTAACATGTAAACTAAGAAGTAATCTTTTGTTCCTCGTTAATGATAATTGCTAAGCATAAATTTCATTGCCCTAAATCATTCTTTGATGTATTGTTATATTAAAAATTAAAATTATATTTTTTGAGAGTTTATTTTAAAACCAAAATTTACAAAGGGCATCTTTGTAACATAAATAAATTCTAATCCTTTTATGCAGAATCATTTGTCCTTTCTATTTAAGAAGATAATTGTATTGTTAATTAAACAAATCCTTATTGATTGTTAAATATATGGTTTGAATAATTCTTCAAAGGGAAAATTCTCTTTTAAGTTTGAAATTCTCTTACCAGAAAAATTGACATTTAGCCAATTTTTAGCTGTATATTTGAATTGACTTCTGATTTTTTGAGTAAAGAAAAACAAACGCAGGGCGTTTTCCTTACTAACAAAATCTATTACAAAAAAGGATTTTGTATGGATAGAAAATCACCATTCAAAAATAAAATGTTTATAGATAAAAGAAATATAGAAAAATGAGTTTTTTACTGTAACCTTAACTTTTAAATTCCATGGTTTGATTTATAAATCTATCGCAATATGAAATGTTTATTTCACTTCAAGCCTATACATAATTGAAAGAGTAACAGTATTTAAGAGCATTCTTAAGTTAAACCTGTTTTCGTAAATTGAAAGCTTGCCCACTGCTTATGACACATGCATTACATAATTTTTGAAACTTAAAATCAATAAAAATAACTGCAATTTCTGGAAAAAGTTACCTTTTTTCATTGCAGTTTGCTATATAATCTAATATAACAACTTGCAGTACTTTCTCCAATGAAAGTCTTCAGAGAATTTTATATTTCTAATAATAAATCAAATTAATACAAGTCTTAAACAAGCTGGCAACATCTTTAAAAATAAGAACCTTCTTAAATTATATATTGGTTCATTAAATTCTACAAGAATTTTGCCATTTTATTTTGTAAAATAACTTAAATTTAATATAGAAATTACACGCTGTTTTTATTTTAATTTAAGAAACATACATTGGATTTTGTTATTATATTAATTTTCAAAATTGCATAGTGATTTTTTTTTTCATTTTTTTAGGAAAATATTACATATTAGTATTTAAATTGTTTTAAAATTACATTTTGTTTGTAATTATCAGTTTATATCTTATTTGTTCTAAGTATTATGATGTTTTGTGCTTAACCATTATATTTATGTGGTGTCAACCTAAACTAACATAAACTTATATATTTCAGTGAATTCATATGTAGGTAAGTAACAACATTTATTCAATACAGTTTAAAATTGTTCGTTATAGATCATGCATTTTTATCCTTATGCTTTTTTTCCATTATCTTTAAATTTATTTTTTTTATTATTCACAGGCTACTCCGATTCAAGTATGTATTGCTAAAAATGCATAAACATGTTAACCATTTTTATACGAAGGTTACTCTGATATTTTTAAGATACGCGAAGAGGAGAATTTACAAAATAAAATAATGGTTTAATTTTAAAATAGAAAGTATTTTAACACAGTTGACGATTGTTTACAGACTTACTTCAACTTGCTTAGCGTAGAATAAATTTTAAACAGAAGAGAAAATGGAGTTGACGCGAGAACATTATCGCGCTATGATTTTCTACGATTTTAAAGCAGAATTAAATCAAGAAGAATGCGTTTAACGGTTGCAATTAGCATTTGGTGATGAATCCCCAGCTCTTGCTACTGTATTCAGATGGTTTAGAGAATTTAGAAGAGATCGTAATTTTCTTTAGGATGAAGATCACACAGGATGGCCACCGTCGGCAGTAATCCCGGATAATGTGTCTGCCATACGAAAAATGTTAATGGATGATAATCGCTGTACCTATCAAATGATACAGAAGGAACTTAACATTGGATCCGCAGCCATACGCAAAATCATTCATGAAGAATTACATACGAAAAAAGTAGTTTGCTGCTGGGTTCTCCATAATCTAACTGAGCACCAAAAAGAGGAGCGTGTCAGAATCAGTAAAGAAACTCTTAAATTGCTAAATGATGGTGGCCACTGCATCATTTCTAAAATTGTAACAGGTGATGAAATGTACATACCGTTTTTTAACGTTCCAACACGTCAAGAAAGCAAAGCATGGGTCCTTGAGGATGATCCCAAGCCGACAATGGTGAAAAAACAAAGCGCACTGAAAAAAGTGACGCATGCCGTTTTCTTCAGAAGTATGGGATTGGTCAAATCCATCAAGTTGGAAGGACAGTAATAGCAAACTGGCATACCACTAAATTTCTTCCAGAAATTTTACAAGAACTGAATTTTAGGGGACTAATGCTTCACCATGGCAATGCATCTTTACATACAGGCGGATTAACAGTTGAGTTTCTTAAACAAAAACAAATTAAAGTGATTGAACGTCCGTTGTATTCACCTGATGTGCGACTTTTGGTTATTCTTTAATCTAAAAAAGAACTTACGTGGACGTCGTTTTCATTCAAAAGAAGAGATGTGGCTATAAATGGATTTTTTTTCATCTATTCCAAGAAATGAATGGCTTGAGGCATTTAATCTGTGGAAAATTCATCTACAAAAGTGCATTGATACCGGAGGAGACTACTTTGAACACACCTAAAATTTTGTAAGTATAACTTTAAAAACCTAGTTGTATCTCAAAAATTTCAGAGTGACCCTCGTACATTTAAGATTAAATTTCTTTACCTTTTAACACACCCACATAATACTGAAATTACAATATCTTCTCTTTTTTTCTTTTTTGTTTTGCATATAGGTTCTTCTTTTGGTAAGATTACTTATATTTACAGTATTGTAAGCCTGTATTAAGATTATGTTGTTTATAAATTAAATTGTTTCGTTGTAATAATATCTTATTCTAATTTACAAAACATTGCTTAAGAATCGGGAAAATAATCATGAAAGCCATTTTATTTTATTAAAAGAAATAAATTCTAATTTTTGCAATGGATTTTATTCGCATGATTTCAAATACTTAAAACACCTGAAATCAAATTAAATAAACATTCTTTTTCCTGAAAAAAAAAATAATAAATCATCAAAAACATATTAAATTTAAGAAATTTCAAAAAACTCCGAAATATGATTTCAAATTTTTACAAGGTTAATTTTTGACAAATAATCTTATTATCTTTTATATGTTTACTCAAAAAAAATTTAAAAGAAAGTTATGCAACTATATAAGGAATACTCAAAGATAAATTATAGAGTATACAACAATTATTTGAAGAGGTACTTTATAATCTTTTATGTTGCGTTCAAATAATTTATGAAAGCAAATATTAAACAGAAACTGAAATGATCATTAGGAAAGAAGTATAAAATGCTTTTCTCATATATTCTGTTTATGAAAATAACAGCTATTAACCTAATTTGTTTTGACTTATTGAATTCGGTATATTTTATTACACTAGTCTAATTAAATAAAAATATTCAACATGATTTTTTACAGAGAACCTAGATTTTAATGAAGTTTATGATATGAAATTAATTTTCTATAAAATAATTATTTCCTCATAATTCTAGTAACTAGACATTTCTTTGTGAAATAAAAATTTTGCAATAGAAACATGGGAATTTTACTGAAAATAAAATAAAAATCATTTAATATTTTGCTGATTCAGGCCATTATATAATGAATTAGTCGATTGCATATTTCATGCAATATATAGTAAAGGAATGATTCTCCAAGAATTGCAAATATATTATATATGTTATTTATTGAAAAAGAAAAATTATTTAAAATACTATCATATTGAATGTATAAAAAATTTACTTTTGTTTCAGTCAAGTATTATTTTGTCATTTACAGCAGTTTGTTTTCATAAAATATAATAGTCTTTCTTCATTATACTTGCATTTGATTTTACTTTGGATCTATTTGATAATTACAATTTTAAAAGAAAATTTATTTAAAAAATTAATGAACATTGGGAAGTAGCTTCTTTTCTATATAATATATAACAATTTAAAATTGATAATATTACTTGTAATATATAGACTGTAGTTTGTTTCATCATTTACAAATGATTCAATTTAATTTACCAGAGTGTACTGTCTCTAGAAAAGTTTTGCATATGTGTACTGATAAATAATAATTTTTCTTAATTCTTACATGACTATCTATTTCACCCGTTATATATGCCATCAATGTGTTATTATGTAAAGTAAATGTAGGATCATAGAGCTGATGAAAATGCATTAAATATAAGGGAATGTTTATTACAAAAATTATACATTTTAAAGTTGTGATTTTCATATATCTATATATAATATTTATAATGTCTTTAACTTTAATTTCAATGGGTAGAAATGTTTAAAATTTTATAGAATTACATAAAGTTTAACCAGTTTTCTTCGATAAATTACTTTTTTAAAAAATTTTATTTTTTAAACATCATTGAATAAATTATTTTTAGAAAAGTTATTTCAAAACATGAACATTGGCAGAAGAGTTGTGAGTGAAATGTACGAGAAGTTAAACCATGTATTTCCACAAATGTCGAACAGGTCTCTTGATAAATATGATATTTTTAACACTGTACAAATGACTTAAAATTGATATTTACGTGAATTATTAAGATATAATTATGTAATATAAAAGAGTTTGTAATGAACCAAAAATAAATACTCTGAACTTAGACAAAAACGAAAATATTTCTCAAATTGGCAATACTTCAAAAAACTATTGCAAGAAAGTATGTCAATGAGTGTGTTTTACAAAATTATATATGCATATAATCTTGAATTTTATATATCATGATTTGAAAATTGTAATTTAATACAATTAGCAAGAATATGTTTTATGAATTGTAAACAAAATTTATAACACTTCAAGGAGATTATTATTTCTTTCTGTGATAAATAAACTTTCTGCTTACATTAATATTGCGTATATAATATAGAAAATTATTCTATAAGAAATTATTAAAATGTTTATATCATTTTAGATCCTTTCAACGGTAAGTAATTTATAAAATTTAATTTGAATTAAAATAATAAAGGTCTTGTTCATAATATTTTAATTTGTGAAATCAAAAATTAAATCGAGCTTAAATCCATTTACATACAGAAATTTTTATTTGAAACATTTAAAATTATGTAAAACATTACATAGAAAAATCCTATAATTCCCTAAGATATATATTCATTTCTGCTATCAATAGTATAAATGGACATCGAAAGGAATTGGAATTATCAAACAATTATATACATACATACATACATACATACATACATACATACATACATACATA
>JAPDSC010092488.1:26328-44162 GCA_026290005.1 Latrodectus geometricus | reverse complement strand
CATACATACATACATACATACATACATACATACATACATACATACATTTAAAGTTAGTTTTATTAGCAAATACGCATTAAATGCAAAGGAAAGGATTGTTCATCTTTGAGTAATTTTTGTTAAAAAAACTACCAAAATTTATACAGTTGAACTGAAATTAAAATATTACTTTTTTGATATATATATTAACTATGAGAATATAATTTTTTTTTAAATTTCACAACCAAAGAGTATTTTAAACAATTATCATTTAACAAATTATTACAATTTTTAGTTATTTTCGCAGCAAAAGATGGTTAACACTCTGATTATTTTTTTCTGCTATTTTTGGAAATCATATCATACATGGCTTCATCTGTTCCATGATTGAACGCTGTGTGTTGTCAGAAATGCTAAGAATATGTCATGAAAATCTAGCTTTAAGATCAGGTAAAACTCTTTGACCTGCGAGGTGTTTCAAATATCCCTATGACCAAAAGTTACATCTATTACATCCCAAGATCTTATTTGTTACAAATCATGTAGGTAGTGATAGATGACACGTTTTTCTTTAAAATGATTTTAATAACATCTTTATCATATGGGTTAATTTGAGGATGAGCATCATCTGGTATAAAAAGTGTGTGTGAAAAACGCTAACGTGTTAGGAGACCGACTACTGTTTTCTACCTTGCGTGGCATTTCACTCTTATGTACTTCTGGTATTTAATAAAAATTATATGGTAGGATAATAAATTATTCATTTAATCAAAGTTTAACTGATTTGGCAGTTTTGTATACACCCACACCATCTTAACAAAAGTTCGCATCGTCTATTCAAATAAAAATTTTAACACATTTTAAATCAATTTCAAATTAAATAAGAACTAGAAATGAAAATTGAGTACCGATCGCGCGGGAATTTCTAAGCTATAAAGAAAGTATCTTTGGACAGTTAGAAATTTGTAATTATAATAATCTTTATATTCTTAATGTTTTTCTAGATAGAACTGGACATTTTTAGAAAAAGAATGTGGTACATACTACATCTTCTTCTACGATGATTACCAATGTATCAAATAAATATACACGTTTTTTCCAAAATTTAACTGCCATTAATGGGAGATTTCTAACAGTTTAGTAACGTGTTGACTCCTCTTCAAATACATTGGAGAGTATATTTATTAGAACAATGTCTGTGAAATCCCCAATATGGTAAAAGAATTAAACTAAAAAAACTAACTTATTTAACCTAATTTCATCACGGTTTTTAGCAAGTAGTTTCAAGACAAAATCTTAGCAAAGATATAAATGTTTTTATAACTGGTGTGTCTTAATGAGGACAACAATTTCAGACTTTGTTTCTTTTTCTTCATTATCATTTGTTCCGAAATAAATTTTATAAATAACTCGAGCCTACATTATTAGAAATTCCGCTGTTTGAATTTTTTTACCTTTTTCATGATTCATTTTTCATAATGACTGTTTTTTTTATGTTTCAATTCAGATTAGTAAACTAAAGTGGGAGTTGTTATGTAAAAAGTGTAAAATTACACGACCTTAAATTTTTGAATTCATACATACAGATAAGTTTAAACATTATGAGATTTAATGAATAAAAATTGTACTTTGTGTTAGATATGCTTATAGATTGAAAGATGATGAAATCTAACTAAGAAACCAGTAGTAAATGTACGATTCTCGTTAAACGATTTTCTCTGGTAGTGAAATTTTGAATTGTATTTTTCATTTATTAAAAAAAAATCATATTCATTCATTATGTTCAAAACAAAATTTCACAATTTTCTGTCTTCTTAGTTTCGATTGTGAACAATATTAAAAAAATCGTTTGATTGTTGATACCATGTAAATATATTCCTTTAATTTTTATTTTCTCATATTTTTTTACAGAATTAGTATATTATCCAGGTATTGTTTTTTATTTTACATATATTTATATTTTTTGGGTTTTCGTAGATTTTAATGATCAGTAAAATTTCAAAAATAATGTAGCAGTATGTGTGTGTTTATAATCACTTTAAATAAATGTAAAATTAAATATGTTAATGCGTCACAAATTCTGAGAAAATACTGTTTTTGATGAGCACAGTATGACTCGTACTTTTTTGAGAAGTTTATCTCTATACTGTAGTCTTATTTTACATTATGATTCAGATAACATTAAATTATGAAATTACTAATAGTTAAATTATTTTTAAATTTGTTTATTTCCTTGGGGTTTAATATTTAGTAATATAAGTTTCCGTTATGAGTTATTACTTTATATTTTGAGGTCAACCTAGATTTAATTTTAAATATCATTTCTTTGATATTTTGTTGAAACTCTGTTTCATATTTACGATAAACTTCGCAACATTCATCTTCTTATTTGCACTTGCACATTTATATAAGGTATTATTTAAAATGTAAAATTTTTCCTCAAAAGTATCTTTTTCTATAGTTATTGAAATTACTATATTTGTAACATCAAACTAAACATGGTTATAACTGTTTTTGTTTTCACTTGCCTAATACGAGTTTGAGAGACTATTGCAATAAATTGTAATACTTAAAAATATTGAAACTTATCAAAATTAATATTTTGTTTTTTACAGACTATAGAATTGTTTTAAAAGTTTTTTTATATGAGAAGTGTTTCCATTCTTTAGTTGCAAAAACTTGATTAAAAATAAGATGTAAATTTTTAAATATAATTTTCTTTATTTAATTTATTAAAACCTGTATACCGCATTATGAAAATTATTTTACTCAAAAAGTAACAGTAATTTTTTTCGCTTTGAAAGCAAGAACACTGTATTAATTTTGCATGCTTGAGTTTTGTATAAATACAGAGGTTTCAAAGCATATTAAATAAAAATTATCTTTAAAATGTAACTTCAGATAAATATTTTTAAAGATAGACTCTCTTTCAATTAAAATAGCTCTGATTATTTTACGTAATCAGTTGAGTTACTTTTTAAAGTTATATTTTACGCAATCAGTTGAGTTACTTATTAAAGTTATTGATGAAATATAAAGTGTGAAAATCGTTTCCTTAGTTGAAAACTTTTTTAATGGATTACAACTTTATAGATAAAAAACAGTTTACCTATTACCTATATTTTCATATATGACATTAGTATATGAAACAGTTATCAGATATTAATTTTGTAATATTTTTTTCATAAAGTCTTTTTAAGCCATTTTGTGAAGAGTAGAAACAGTTATATTTTAGAAATAAATATGTTTATTAACGAAATGTGAATGTGAATGAAATACACTGGCTAAAATAATGCATTTTAAAATTCTTTTAGCAAAAATAAATCTCACATGTATTCATGCATCTTTGATACCTAAAAATGAACTTAATATCCCATGTAATGAAGGTTCTCTAGTAAAAATATCGAGTAATAAGAAACATTCGTGTGATTTTTATAAATATTGTTTTATTTTACTTAGGATAAATGAAAAGCAGGATGAAAATACTTTCAAGAATTTTGAAGCTAAATAAATTTAATGATTACTCTTTTATAAAAGTTTACCTAAATAACAGAAAATTATAAGTTTAAAGAAATTCTGTTGATTTGTTTAACCTGCTTGACACTAATAAATTCTGTATTTAGTTTTATTGACTTAAATATTTCAGTGAATGAGAAAATATTTTTTCCCCTTTGTAATATGTATACATTTGAATTCTGATTTTCCAAAATTGTGATTCTTTACTTTTATTATTTTTAAAATTCATGTATTGCCATAGATAAAATACTTTCACCAATATGATAAGTAATTAAGCTCTTTATTGCTATTTTAATCAGCGATTGCTTAAAAATGCTTCATTGAAACTTCTATTCTAACTTTTAGCAAACTACAACTTTTGCTTAATAATGACTACAATTATAACTACTGCTTTATAATTAAAGTACTTTTATTTATATTTTTTAATATAAGTATTTTAGTGAACATGTTGTTTTTTTTAGCGTTGCCGTATGGGCCAGGTATGTATTTTGGAAAATATCTGCTACCAATTAAGAAAAAGTATTTGGTTTATAAAAACACTTTGTGAATACACATGTTTTGTAATTAAAAGGAAAGTATTTTCTTAAAAACTTAATATGTTTTTATGATTATAATTTATTATTTTACATAATATATTTTTCTTTATATTCATTTTTATTATATTTTTATGTCAAAAATTTGAATTCATTTATTTAGAATATCCTTTTGCTGGTCGTAAGTCATTTCCTAAAATAATCATATAATTCAATATTTTTAAACATTTTTGTTAAACTATTCGATAATAATAACTGATAAACATAAGATTGATGTATATAAATTTAGTATTTAAATAGGAATTAATCTTCGAAATTAAAAATAATAAGGAGCATTTAAAATACTAATAGTTACACAAGACTATAATTGCACTATAATAAATCAACTTAATTTGATTGGGGAAATATAAAATCATAGTACAAAGATTTATTAGAAGGCGATAAGTATTCTAAAGAAATTTAATAAAATTTTAGAAAAACTCGTATATATCAGTTTTATAGTAATCATAAGAAACTGAAAACATAGCGAGAACTTCTGATGCCTGCTACTAAATAGTATGGAAATTTGAAAAAAAATGTTACGATTACATTAAACAGTTGCATGTATAGTTAAGAGAAATTTATCCAGTTTATATGACAAATAGTTAAGTGAAAAACAGCATGAAAAGGTTAAAACCAAAAAATCATTTTATTAGAGTTATGCTAATAAAATGGGGACATATTATATCAGTTTGGCTTGAGGATGAATATGAATATTTTATGTTGCTTTCATACATGCAATTGCATGCTTACAAAAGTGATTGATTCTGTAAATTATGCACTATATTTGTTCCAGAGGAAGTAAAAGTCATTGCTTTCTAAAAGCAGCTACGTCGTAATCAGAGTCCTCAGAGAAGGATTAAACCATTCAATCTTTCTAAAGCATTCCTTACGTGCTCAATACATTTCAAGTCCATTGATCGAGCTTTTGAGTTTGGCTTTTTTTATTTTGAGTTTGGTACTCAAAATAAGTATTCATGATACAAACTCTGTGCCATGTCACGTTGTTTTCCTAAAATAAGAATTCATCATGTAGTGTACCAGTATAAAGGCCCACGTAAATATCAAGGACGTCATCGCAATCAGGGGGAATATACACAGTTGCACAAGATAAAGCATAGATATCTGTGAGTTCACCAAGAAGAATGCCCTCCCAACACAGATATTGGCTGATTTACATGAATCTCTTTTACGGAAATTATATGAACGATAATAAGTTCCTGGTTTTTCAAAATAAAAATTATAATATCACTTTAGAGGATAAATGGAAACTTATTCATAAAGAGAATAACCATTCTTTGTTTGTCCATTTAGTTGAGTTGTTGACGCGTCCAACTCAAACGTTCCCTCTTTATTGGAGACACGTGAGCGGCATGAAAGTAGCTGGTTGCCCCCCTACAGACCATTTTTCTGAAGTCCTCTCTGGAGGACAGCTATTTTTCGGTGCTTGTAAAAAGAGATTGTCTGCATCAAGTCGAATTGGATACTATATTCACAACATAAATAGCAATAGCATGGCCATACATAGAGTATGGTCAATCCTTGAGCCATGATTG
Organism: Latrodectus geometricus; assembly: GCA_026290005.1. Classification (NCBI taxonomy): domain Eukaryota; kingdom Metazoa; phylum Arthropoda; class Arachnida; order Araneae; family Theridiidae; genus Latrodectus; species Latrodectus geometricus. The sequence goes on along the minus strand of JAPDSC010092488.1, from coordinate 38,539 downwards.
GCAATCGAATGCATAATTGGAAACTTCCTCCTAGTCTACTATACTCAATATTATTTACCCTTACACATATTGCCAATTCTGTCTTACTGTCCAGTTAATGATTATGCATTACAATATCTTCAATACAATTTTCTATTGAAACCATGCATTTAATTCCTTCTTATAAATTGAATATATTTTCAAATTTACAATCATATCTAACCCCACAATATAAAAACTTATTCTTGTATATTTAGTTTTATTCTCATTGCAGGCAAAATATTCTGATAGTAGCTCCACCCTTCATGGGTTATAATTTTCGACGGCCCATATTACTTAGCACCAATTTCAAATTTTACACCTATTGGAGAGATTCTTAAAATAGTTATATCTATTTTTGGTATTTTCCTTCAATTAAATCAATATAAATGTAAATAATGAAAATATGTTCCCACGAGTATGGTAAAAATTGAAATGTGTTTAGTAATTTCTGTTTCAGGATGATGGAACTACAAAATTTTCACCAAATATTCAATGCGTTGGAGAAAGGGAATTTTAGGCTCATAGTAAATAGTCTCATGAATTATGATTGTTCCTCATCTGAAATATTTACATTTCATTTAATTCAATGAAATAATTCAATTCATAATATTCTATGCATTAAAAGTAATGAAATACGGATTCTACACATTAATAACACTCTAAATCCTGGTAAAAAGCAATAAATTTAAATTGATGATTGTTAAAGCTCAGCAATGTTATTCAATTTTCAGATCATTTAAAATTTTCAATGTGGTGGCCATTAAAGTGTTCAACAACTGTAAGCAAAAGAAAAAATTAGCAAAAATCATTATAATTGAATGAAATCAGATATTTGAAAATTTTTTTTTTGGTTACTAATGGTTACTTCAGAGTTTTTGATATTTTTGAGACTTATACGGATGGCATTTACTCATTTAATCAGATAGCAATCACTTACTTTGAAAAAGAGAGCATCAATTTTGTAGCTGAACAATTAAGTGATATTATATATACATATATAATTATTAAATTTGCAAGTACTACCAAAAATGTTAAATTATTTTTAGATGAATTTCTTGTTTAATATTGTAACAAACATTTATTTTAAAACTCATTGTTCACTGAGCATAAAACTTATTTAAAATAATTTCGTTTATAGTTTAGTGTATTTTAAAAAAGTTTTGCCTTCCATTTGTTTTGAGAGAATATTTCGCATTCAATAAATTAAGCAATAAATTGATATTTGCAGCTAAACCTGAAGTCACTCATCCTGATGGTATGTGGTTTCTTCATTACTTTATATCATATTTTGAATTAATATTTGTTTTGAAAAGCACGCTAATGAGAAAATTAAATACATATATTGGTATTAAATTTGCTCACAATTTGTTTATCTTTATAGTGAAATAAATTTTTTGTTTTGCGAAAAATAAATTATTACATCCAATATTCATAATTAAAATTTTTCATACCAAAAAATTAACTATTTAATATAATATTAAATATTATAATATTCTTAAAAGTAAATAAATATAAAAAAACATATGTTCACTAATATTTGCATAAAAGTTTATATTTTTTGTATTAATTGGAATATGGTTGCAAATTATGATATTCAAATGTGATACAGAATTAATACAAGCGAAAAAATATACCAACCTAATAATGATTAGAAGACATTTACCAGACTATTAAAACATATTTTGAATAATAGTTTCTGCTTAATGCATGAAGGGCTAGAATTAAAATAAATGAAGAACCAGATACATGGCATCATTGTGAAAGGTGCCATTTAATGCTTCATTTAAGGCTTGAAATTTGTTGTGAATGTGGTGCTGATCAATAACTGAGTGAAAAGAATTGCTTGTGATGGAGTTGCCTTTTTCATGCATACTGTTAGCAATTTACCTAAGTACATTATAGATGGATAATATAGAAACGAATATTGAGAAGAAATCAGTTACGAATTATAGGTTGCTGTGATAAGAAAGATAAACAGCGTGATTTTTCTCTCTTAATTTTACACTCTAGAACCCAAAAAAAATTTAAGCTGATATGTGGAGAATTATATGTTGCATTAATTGTTCTGATATCATACAAAATAGGTTTTTTTTTTCAATGAAACATGAATTTTTATTTTAGTTAACCACAGATACATAATATTTATTTCTTCAAATGTATAGCCAAATATTTAAAAGAACTAAACTTTTTTTATTGCATATTGACTTCTTATTATATTTTAAATAATCTACATATGTTCAAAAGAATGTACATTTAATTTTCTACATAGTATCAGCAATTTTGCTATTCCAGCTTATAGTGAAAAATAGATTTGACAAATGATATCATTTGTAAGGTATCTAATGTTTTTCTTAAAAAATATTTAAGACAAGATCTCACAAATATTTTAACTAAGTCGAATTTCCAAAGTTATTGATAAAATTATAATTAAGTTTTATGGAGAAGATATTCATTCTAGTGAACCAGCCGAATATGGTTTAGATTTGATGCGTAAAACCTATAAAATAAAAATTTTTATTAACTGTTGATTTTTTACTTAGATTATATGGTTTTGAGATTTATAAATTATTGTCTGGATAAAATATATTTTCTCACACGAAAAAAATGTAATTTTAATGTAAAATTTTTTCACTAAAATCAAATATTTACAGAAAATCAAATATGCCTATAAAAATAAAAAAAGCTTTAAACTTTAAATCTAATTTTCGGAGAATTTCCAACTATCAATTTTAATACATCTGTTTAATTGCATTCAAAAAATTTCCAAAAACAAAATTTTGGATATCGAATAAATTTAATAATTTTTAGAGTGCATAAAAATTTTGGCAGTCTCCGGAAATGTTGAAAATTAATGCATGTTTTTTAAAAGAGAATTGTTTATGTAAATGTTTTTTATAAGATTCCTTTATTGCCATTAAAAAAGTTTTTAAAAATGATTCGTATCTGAGTATATTATTAATTGAAAACATACATATTTATTTGTGTTGAAAACATTAAAAAATATCATATTCTACTTCTCTTTAAATTTTCAGAAAAGGAAAATTTAATTATATTGTAAAAAAGAATAATGAAAAATCTGTAATATAAAAAGAAGTAATATAAAATCTCTTCTAAATAACATTTGTAACAGATGTAAACTGATCGATATATTATGTGAAAATTTTCTGAACAAATTAAAAAAAGTATTTAGAATTTTTAAAAAAAAAAAGTAATACTGAATTTGTTTTGAAACACGTAGTAAATATTGTAAAATTCTTAACATGGTTCATCTCAGCAAAAATTGATTTTATTCTCTTCTTAAATAAAATATCTTTCTGCATGATTTAGAATTTTCCTTGAAATCACAAGAAGGTAAAGATAGAGCTAAGAATATTTGTTACAAAGAGAAAAAATATGTTTTTTTTACGTCATTCTTTATCTTTAATAAATCCTAATATAATTTTGATTAATATGTATTTATTACAATGATCAGTGTTTCTTTATTACCATTATAAACCTTTATTTTCAAATATAAGTAAATAATAAATACAAAATTTTAAATATTTTCATTTTAAAATTTCCTATAAAATTTTTATTGGATTTACTCAGCTAATCAAATTAAAATTCAAATACTTATTAAACTGTATTTAAGTTTTGAGAATTTTAAAACTTAAATGCAGTTTAAAAAGTTATACAAAAATAAAAAAATATATTAACTGAGTAAATCAGATAAACAGTTTCAAGGAAATTTTAAAATACAAAAATTTAAAATTTTGAATTTAATTTCAAAATGTGTATTTTTAAATTGGTATTTAATTATAAGAAATATGGCATTTTAATTGATTATATATTTCCAGCTTCTGCTTGGGGTGATTGTGAGTACGAAATTTAAAAATTATTGTTGCTATGGTTATTTTTTAAAAATTATAATTAAATCTGTCATCAGTTTTCACATAATTTATTTATCATCAACTAATAGTTGTTTTTTCCTCAGTTGCAAGGTTTCCTTTTCCTAATAGTAAGAATATTCATTTTATATTTAAATATATTTTGTTTAAGAACATATAATTAATTATCTTTCCTTAAAATTTCAGATATTCCATTTCCACCTGGTATGAAAATTAATGTTTTTGTATTCTTGGTTTTATAATAAAGGATATATTAAAAATGAAATTGCAGCATTTGTTTATGATAGTCTGTTATCTAGTATAGCTGATTTAATTAGAGTAATTTAAATTAATAATCTAAGTAAACTGTTAAGGAAAAATATAAAAAAATAGTATGAATGTTATTAAATGTAAATTAGACACAGGAATTTATCTTATGTTCAAATTACAAAAATACAAATACAAGAACTCTTAAGTTATATGTTGGAAAAATTTGCTTAAATATATATATAAAAGCGAAATAAATTATCTCACAAAAAAGCTTTAAAGAATTTTAACACTTTATATATTACAAGAATAAAATTACATTTTATAATTAGTTTAAGCATTTAATAAGTGATTTTATTTTCAATAACTTGTCATTTTAACATTGAATTAAACTTTAGTTGTGAAAGTGTTACAAAGCCGTTAATCTGCAATATTTCATGTACAATATAATCTTACCGAAAATGGTTTTAAATATTTCTCTAAAATATGTTTATTTCCATCATGATTGATATGAAAGAAATCTTTCATTTATGAAAGAAATATTTCAATTGTATTGATTATGAAAGAAATCTTTCAATTGTTTTTCCAAACTGTTATAAATACATAATATTTAAGCGTAATCTTTAAGATAATTTAAATTTGATTGGACTTTTATCACGTATAATTAATTAAATTTAAATTCATATATTTGGTTGAAATTTTCTATTTAAATTGATTTCAATGTTTATGATTTTCAAAGATAAGTTGAAACTTTAAAATCATACTTTATTAAAACGAAAAAATATTAATTAAATATACTTTTATGTTTGAGAAATTGTTTTTACAAATTCCTCAAAATATTATTAAATTTGTAAGCTACATCTTTAGTTATCAAATATTGTTAAATTATATATTTTTCAGTTGGTGTGTTTCCGCAATTGCCTACATTGAGTAAGTAAATATTAGAATTATTGTCAATTATTGTAAAGATTGAATGTTTATTGTAAAGATTGATGGTATTAAATACTTTATCATGAAAAATTTCATGCAAAAGTATACTCCCGACTATCCGGCAGCACATGGCAAAAGGCTAAGCCGAAAACTGGAAAGCAAGATGAACCAGTGTCTTATGAACTCGTTTCTTTCCCTATCAATTTTAATTCTCCTTTTATACTTTTCAAAACTCCTAAGTTGTTTCACTTTTGTTACCCCTTTAATAGTGAGTAATTCCCCATACATACATCCATATGCTTAAAGGTAATCATAGGAAAAACATTTTGCTTATTTCTTTTTTTAAACCATCATTGTAGTACACTTAAAACATAAAGCATACCTCAAAAAGAATTCATGAAATCTGTATATTCAATGCGATTAACATAAAAAAGTAAAAAAAATTGAGGCCTGTTATTTATTTAAATCGCTGTTATTTAATTTATATTTTACGCATGATTTATAGAAGGAATTTAAATACAACACAAATTGCAGTTGACACCTACTTGTAATACTTTACTAATGTTACCAATGCAATGCATTGCCACTATGATAAAAGAAAACCTGATAAAATACCTGATTGCACAGATGTTGTAAAGTCACAAACCAGATACTTGGAAGGATATTGTGTATATAAATATACTAATACAATACTCGCATATAAATTCCATAAAGAATATTGAATAGGTTTGTTGTGGTTAATATTTATCTTTCATAACATTTTTAGCACTTGAAATCATATTGAAAACAGTTTTTAGACGAGATATCAAAATCTAATTAAATTGTTTTAATTTCAAGGAAATATATGACGTAATCAATTAAATAACATTATATTTTATGTATCATTTATATTATTTTAAAACAAATATTATATACATATATATATATATAATTAACATAAAATATTTTAATTTTCAGACGTTGAAAAATCAGGTCAGTTAGATTATTTTTTAAAATCAACATTCTACGTACAAATTGTACAAATTTAAATTAAATTTCATCTTTTAATTTTTCCAGAGAATGATGCAGGTAAACTGAAAATAATATTCAAGTTCATTGTTAACTAAATTTAATACTTTATGAAAAACTTCTAACTATAATCATCAATAAATTCTACTACACACATTAAGTTCACTTGTACAAACATGTATATATATCTATATATATATCTATTTCTCTCTCTCTCTCTCTCTCTCTTTATATATATATATATATATATATATATATATATATATATATGTATGTTATATGTGTTATATATATAAATGTTTGTATGTATATTATATATATGTAATTATAAATATTTAGATGGTATTTCTAAATTGTTTTTACAAAATTATTAGGACTGATAGTAGTCATCCACAGAAGCAATAATTACATAGGGACATAGGGTTGCATTCCACTCTGAGAGGAAGAAAAGAAGAAAATAGCAACTCATCAAGAAACTATTATGAATTTACCGAATTTACCCAAAATTACCGAAAATTTTGGAAGAGAAGAAGCAGCATTTTACTCTTTTTAGTCACCGGAGAAAGTCAATCAGAGTAGAAATTGTTCTTTAAAAACGGCGCAACACCATCACTTCAAGTATTATCTAGATAACATCAACCATAAATTCTCTTGAATGTGATTCCGCTAGATGGATTGGAGGTAGCTGATCTGTGGCTTTGCCGTCTCATTCATCGGACCTTAACCCACTGGACTTTTTTTCTGGAAGCCCATGAAATCTTTAGTGTATGACCTGCATTTGGATTCATCTTAAGATATCATGGCTAGTATCATTCTTAACGAGGATAAAATTGACATGACTCCAGGAATCATCGAGAGGGTGCTCCAGTTGTACCTTCGCTGGTGCAACTGTGCGACGAATCACGTGGTCAGCATTTTGAGCATTTAATATGAGGTTTCCACTTAACAATAAATTTAATTGTGAAACATTTGGAATTATTCATTCGCTTATCCAAAGCAGTTGTAGGTTCAGGTGCGAATTTCTATTCCTCTTTTCTGCCTCTATGAGTGAAATGCGACCGTATGCGACTTTATTTCCATTTATTTCTTGTCTGTATGAGCACTATTACCCCTTTTAATCTGTAAACTCACTTTATTGATATACAATTAAGCAATAATTTTTCATTTACTAAATTGGCAATATTTAATCAAAAAGTTCTACTTTTTTCTATTATTTTGAAAGATATTGTAAAAATTTAGTATAAAGGAATAGTTATTAAAATATTTTTACTTATCTTCTAAGTTTTTCCATTTCTTTGATATATATAAGAAACACTTTGTAAGAACTAAACAACCTATTTGTGACACTTAAAGTAATATATTAGTAGAAATCTAATCAGAGTTTATAAAATCGTTTATGAATTTGCCTGAGAACTCCTTTCTTTTTAATTCATAATTTCTTTGCTACATATTGAAACTATTTTGTAGTATGCGAAAAATTTATTTATGACATGTATCATAATATATTATTATAAATATAATTCGATAATTTAATAGTTGTAAAACTTTAATTTGATTAAATAAATAAATTTTTTTGTTGCACAGCGTTTATAAATATACTTGGAAATATAGTCTTAGTATTTCAGTAGATCAATGAACGGAAACATATGTTTTTATTGTTTTCTTTGTTTTATTTTATGTCTGTATAAATAATTATTCTTATAGCAAGTTATTTTTATATTTCTGACTTTATACTGCTCATAATACAATTATTATATTATGCTTACCATATCATACTTTTTATAAGACATTTATAAATCGTATGTCTTAGAAAATCCGTGTTATATCATATTATGTAAAACGTATGAAAGTGTAATGTTTTAATTCTATAAGAGTTATATAATGTTTAAACAGCGAAATTTTTAACCCTTATTTTTACTAGCACTTTTGTTTACTATAACCTTAATTAGATGCAATAACGCATCACATCTTTGAACAATGAACTTCAATAATGAAGACGTAATAAGCAATGACTTCTATACATAACAAAATTATTGTTAACGTGTTCGACTTTCTTTTCTTATTTTTATGTAAATTGGTTGTAGCAAGGAATTGGTTATAAAATTAATAAAAGATAAGCATGGTATGCATTTTAATTGAAGTTGTTTTCTGCTATAAATTTAATTATTCCTTTTAATTAGTTTGTGAATTTTTATTTTAGACATCACAAAAAGTAAGTAATATTATTTGTAAAGAAGGTATTTTATTTATACAATATTTTAAATTAAACTTTAGTTTTAAACTTTTTGAGAATTGTTTCTACTCTTGAAACTATTATAGGCACTTTATTGATCTGAATATTAGTACTAGTACTAAGAACTCTACGGACTAATAATTGCTAAGATAAATTAAGTGGCAGACATGATTTAAAATAGAAAAAGAATTCATTGTCTTTGCAATGAATATCTCCATTTGATTAATTGCTCTTTAATCTCTAAGGGTGTTTTTTACATTTCATGTACAAAATATTTGTAAAATTTAAAAATAACCTCTAAAGAATAGAAGTATAAATTTGTTGTAAAGTTTTCTGAACTTAATAAAAATTTATCTTTTCAGGATGTATTTTAAAATCCGAAGTTATTTACAAATTTTGAAAGCTAATATCGAAATTCAATATACATTTTCTAGTGTGCTGATTTAGTTATGTGATTACTGCAAAATTTCAAAGTTTATTAAGGCAATATTTTGCAAAATATTTAAAGGAAATAAAAAGAAATATAATTTATTAAAATTCAAATAAAAGTGGAACGTTATAAATTTATTAAATTGGGAATCTATTACATGTCTTGTTTGCATTTTTGCATTTATCAAAGAGAAACTGCCAAATATACAGAATTTTATTTTTGTTGACTTTCATTTTTAACATCTTGTACCTCACAACTGAATAGACCAATCAAAAAACCGCAAAAGAATTTTTCTACTGAGAAACATCCTTTTTCCAACGAATATAAATATGAATTTGTTTGATGAACACTTTATGAGATATTGACCAATGCTGCTATCTACATGAAAAATAATGGATTTCTCTTTTTGTGAAACTAATATGATTCATTATAGATTCTAAACATAAAAATTTATTACTTTGCAGGTTTAAAATATTTCTGATGGTTTATTTACTTGATACGGACATCATTTATAAAATTTTGCATAAAAATATATTATAGTTTTACAAATAATTAGAATTGAATTGAATGATTATAAATATATTTAATATATTTTAAATTGGTTGATAATTTTACTTTTATTTACTTATGTAATAAATCAGGAACTTACCCGTTAATTTAAATTTTTGTAAATCAACTAATATAAAGAGGAATTTATAACCACTGTTAAATTGAAAAGTAACTTAAAATTGTTATAAGAAAGAATCAAGAAAATTTTACTACTCTGAGACATGGAAATATTTATTTTATTTCTAGAACTTTCACTAATTCTGTTTCTAAAAATTAATATGAAACTAGTTTCTGAAATAATATTGAATTTGAAGTTATGAAAATAAATATTTGTAAATAACATTATCTCAATTAAATTTTAAAATAAAATAGTGCAATAAATTTGTGAAGCAAGTACGAATGTAAAGGGTTATATAGATAAAATTTATAAATTATGTTTTATTCATTTGTAATCTGAAAATTTTTTATAAGTTTGAATTAATGAAATGAATATGTAAAATTAAAACAATTTTTAATTTAAATCAGGTTTTCCTAATTTCAGGTTCACTAAAAAATTTAATGTTCAACACATTTGCATAGTTATAAATATATGTAGCATATAAAATAGCCTAACACATATTTATATAGTTTTGAATTACTCTTTGTGATATATCGTTCATGAGAATATTAGTGGCTTAAATTTATCTCAATAACATAAAATATTAATTTTATTTTCATTATTTTTTCTTTTATTTTAATTGAAAATAACATAGCTCTAAATTTTTGTTTTTTATTTAATATTCTCTTTCTTTCATAATGAAAATTTGTAGAATAAATTTTTCATCAATTTAAATAATGCATTAAAATAAATTTTTTATAAACACAGATTTGGTATTTGGACCAGGTAAATGTCTCTCCTTTAACTATATATTTGCTTAATTAATGATCATTAATCTTTGTGCTTGTGAATCTAATTTCCTTCTATTTACATCTTAATTTGTCTTAAAGTTTGTTATTTACTTAAATTTATTGTTCACAATAAATGTAAATTTCAGTTAAATTTTTCTTCTAAAATTGGTTAAGTTAGACTATTATTGAGTTTCAAAATTCTTCATTTTATCAGTTTTCTTAAATGTTAACTTTCAAAAAATATCTTAATAATTTAGAATCAATCTTATCAGGAAATAAACTCAAGTTACTCATTTGACATTGACAATGATTTTCTAAATATATGGAAATAGTTACAACCTTTATAATGTTTTAAACTATATATAAGATATCAACTATAAATTCTTGAAGTGAAATGTAAACCTAGAAAAAAAGATTAACATATGTAATTTGCATCACATATTACAATCAGATGCATATTGTAATATTTGTAAATTTTCTTATTAAAAAAATCTAATATTTCAATAAATAAAACAATTACTTGCATAAATTTTCTTAAATAAGCTGTTGTAATTAAAAATATTTAAGATAAAGAAAATGCAAATGTTACAAATATAAAATTGTAAAATAATTCAGTATACATGGCATAAATTATTAAATTCTCTTTGCTTTCAATAATATATACTATAATTACTGGAATTAAAGTTTAAATTAGAAAAAATTAATATTATATTATAATTTTTGTTAATGAGTATTTTAATTATATAATTAATTATTTTATAACGTAATACTTTAATGAAACTTTCATGTTAATATTTTTTCTTTTTAATTATGTTATGATGAATATCGTTAATTATGTAATATAAAATGTTTTAATTATAATATTCATTGACAAATGACACACAATAAGCCATTTTCAGCAATATAATAAAAACCTATTAGAATTTGAATCACACATAACATTTATATGTTATTCAAATTTATTTTATATTTATTAGTGAAAAGTAAAAACATTAATTTGCTTTTGTGTTTTTTTTTTTACAGATTTCCTATTGAAGTCAAGTATGTTTCACAAAAATTATGTGTGATTAATTTCCATAATATTCAAATTTGAATTCAAATTAATTGTTTTAACATGCTTAATATATTTAGTCTGTTTTCAATTTTAGGATTTCCATATCCCTTTGCATTTGGTAAATAAGATTTTTACAATGCATTTATTTTGAAAATTTTTATTTGCTTTTGTATACATTGAAGTGCACATGCACAAAATGAATACAATAAGATACATTTTAAATGACAATTATTAATGTTTAAAATTATTCCTAATTTTATAGGAAATCCTTTTGGGAAAAGTGAGTAATCTTTAATAAACAAACATTTCAAGAGTTTTCAGGAAATGAAAATATTAAAATCCTTTTACAACAGTTATTTATTAACCTTACCTATTTTTACAGATTTTCCATTTGCTGATGGTAATGCTCTTTCTATTTTCAATCATAAATACAATAAGCTAAATTTAGTTTTCAACGCATGATATAAATAACATTATATCGTTTACTGAATTAAAAGAAGTAACATTTTCTTAAGTGTAAAGTTCTATGTGAATCATTTTAATACAAATATAAAATATGAAGTATATAGAACGTAACACTATAATAATAAAACTTTATTACTAAATAATTAAATAAAATACTTATTGAGTTGGAAACCATTAATAAGCTGCAAAATTACATTTTATTGACTAATTTTTAGAAATCAAATTAAATAATAACTGATATAAAATGCATATTTTTAAGCATATTTTTAATGTATTATGTCTCAATAAAATTTCGGTAAGACAACAGACCTATTTATGTTTTTAATTTGTCATTAAGAAAGTTTTTTTCTGGACTATTTTTAATCAAATTTTTAATTAAATTTCGATTAAGGGATTTGTATCTCATTTGTTTGTTGAATATACTAATAAAAATATTTTTGAAAATTTTGTAGTCCATACCATTAATCTTTAAGCATAAACAGGGCACTAAATCTTTTTTT
>JAPDSC010092488.1:463-21328 GCA_026290005.1 Latrodectus geometricus | reverse complement strand
ATTATTAATAGCATATTTAATAAAATTTTAAAATATGCAGTAAAAATATTTGATATTGCAATAAAAATGTGACTCAACACTTGTCACTGTAATATATTTAAATAATAAATTTTCGAAATAATTTAATAATAAACAAATGATTTTATAACATCAATGTCATAAAATGTAAGAGAAATCTTCTCCATTAAATAATAATGAAATTCATTTAAAAGTTTTCTTTTGTTTCTTAGGTTTTGATGACGTAATACTTTTTTCATACAGATGATTTTAAATTTCCTAAAAAAAAAAAAGAAATTTTAAGGGTTTTATATGTATTTTGTACAGTTAATAAGAAGTTTTAACGGTTTTATCTATTTTATATAAATTTTGTGAATTGTTTTCATGAGAAAATACCTAATGTTACTTAATTCTGGTATAATATTTTTGACTGAATACTTAAAGAAGTAAGATGCTCTCAATAAATCTATAATTTTGGCTAGAACTTTATTTTGTTAATTACTAATTTTAAAAAAATGAATTCTTTTGCGTTATTATTGTTTTACTAAAATATTAAATTTCCTTTTCTATATTTTGATTTTAAAATTCTGAAATTTTCTTAGAAAATCTAAATTTTTTTAAAAAATATCTGAGGCAAATGAGTATTGCACATTATCCCTCAAGCGTTATCTCCAGTTGCTCTCTTCATGTGTTAAAATATTTTTCCTCTTTCCGAAAAACACTATTTTTCGAATTTCACAAAACATTCCTTTTAGATTCTTTCATAAATCTTCAAATTTTCTTTATTGTTTTTTATCTGAGTAGATAGGAACATTGAAAACAAGATTTTGTAAATTTTTTCTGGGTTTTACTGCAATTTTTCAAATTTGACATTAAAGATATTTATTGTTTCAAACAAAATGTTTTGCATTAAGATAGGATTTAAATAAGGTTAATATCTGTAAGAAACTTATTTAATGGAAACAGAAGAATTGCAATCATCATTAAACTTTCTGAGCAGTTTCTGACATAGAGTTAGTAGTATGAAGTGTATATAACTGTGTGTCAATTTTTTAAAACTGTTTTACTTTCTTCCATAAATTATTCTAGAAAACTTTACTTACATATATTTTTTGGAATTATAATCATATGTTCACCTTTATGTAAATTGAAAACCATGTGTATTAATAAATTAATAGAGTGTTGGAAAGAATACAGAACGATAAATAAAATTAATCAGGAAACAATATATTCAAGCATCATTATTCAGTATTAAGTAATGCATATTAATTGATTTAATATAATTAAAATATGTATCATACATGAAGATACAACATTAATATATTTTTTTAATTTAGGAGAATTTACTATATTACGAAATTGTTAGTTAAATACTAACTACTATCAGTTGATGTTTACCTCGATTACCGTCTTATTCCCTTACATTTTGAGTAGTTTTCAACTACTTTTATACAAGAAATCTTAAAATATTAGTAAATATTAAGTTGTGCATAAACTTTACGTATATATATAAAATAAAATAATGAAAAATCGTGATGATCTGTAATCTTTAAAAGTAAACAAATGATTCTTATCATAGAAATTAGTTAATTTCATCAATGAAAGGTACCTTGAACTAACATTGAATATGATGACATATGATATTTAATTAACATAATTTAATTTAAATACATTCTACCTGTGCATAGTTGTTATATGATATTAATATGATGACAAATGATATTTAATTTACATTATTTAATTTAAATACATTCTACCTGTGCAAAGTTAGAGTATTTACTGTACAGGTAGAGTGTATATTTAATTAATATATTTTATTTTAAGTTTCTTTAATTTATTGATTTTTTATATTTTAGGTGACATGCAAGGAGGTAAGTTTGTATTTTAACAAAGTGAATGAAATCCGATACCTTTGAAATTGTATAATTATTTCAATTCAGTATATCAATTTAATAACTTTACAAGAATAAATATAAAAAGAAAATATTTCTTTAATATTAACCTAGACATTTTTTCTCCCTATAACATCGCTTTATTTTTTTTAAATAAGCGAAACAAATTTTCATCTTCCCTATATTTGCATTTATCATTAACGTGTGAATATTCGCAATTTTGTTTTGTAATTGATAATTAAAAGAATATCAATATAAACTTTTAATTAAAAAGTCATCAATATAAATTAATAATTTAAAGGTTATCTAATAAATTTAAAGTAATATGAAATGATTGCTAAGTCATAGTAGATGAATTTAGATTGTGGCTTGATAAATAAACATCAAAGATTAGAATTAAAATTAGTTCTCATCGGTATCGAAAAATTATTTATATTTTAATATTTCTCTTAATATGTATACTATGAGCAGTTATTATTTTTTAATTCAGTCTAATATTCTCAATTACTCTTAAGATATTTAATGTGATATATTACTATTTGTAGATCAAACATTTAAGAATTAAACTTAAAAAAATGATTTTTTTCAATACTGTGATTATATTTAATTCTATACTTGAATAAATATGCTTAATAAACTGTGGTTTTAAATGTATTATAGAAAAAAAGTAGTTTTAAATAAAACTTTGTATATTTAACAAGGAAAAATTTGTGTACATTTTTAAACATGATTAGATATATAAGTATATCTCTTTTTACTGAGTAAAATGTCAATTCCTTATAGTAATGTGATTCTAACTTTTTTCAGTAACTAGTAAGTATTCAATGAATTTTATATATTATTTGTAATTACTATACTTAACCACATACAGGAGAAAATAATAAGTTAATGAAAGTAAATCTTAAAATATTATTATGGTTATTGATTAAATAAACTTAGTTTAATTTATGAAAGAAAATTAAAGTTATAAACAGTTTAAAGTAATATATAGTAAGATAATTGAGTAATGTAAGTAAGTTTTTACAATGGATATTTAAAATATAAAAATTTATATTTTAATTCATTTTAAATATATCTGATGCTATTGATAAATGTTCGTGTTGGGCAGGAACATCATATGGTTTGGCAAATATAATTCCAGCATTTCTTGTTCCAAAAAAGACAAAAAATAAATATAAGATTCCCATAATTCTTTTTATTGAAATATAAAGTTATTTTCCTAAACTAAAATATTTTAATATATGAGTTTGTAAATGCTACTTATATACTTCGATAATATTTAAATGTTTTTATCAATCACATGCGATAAAATTGCTTAAATTTTTAATCAAATTTCTTTTTAAAAAAAGAATCTGTTTCACTCTTTTAGTTTCAGAAATACTTTATTCTTGTGGAAAAACACATGATAGTATTAGATTGGGGAAAAAGAAATCCATTATTTTTACGTGGACTTTTTGTAACTTCTTTCAGATTCGCTTTGTAAAAAGGCTTAAAACAGTTTTCATGTAGATTTTTAGGTCTTGTGCGAAACTAAGACTGCTGACATGCTGTCAAGTTTGATAATTTTTGATATTTTATAGACATTCTCGACGATGTTGTATCCATGCAAGGTGCATCTTTAGCATCCAAATACCCAAACGGAATCGACGAAACCAAAATTGTGCGTAACTGGCTGTTACAGTCACGATAGGACGATAAACACCTTTCACAATTTTAGCCACCTGATTAGCATTTTCACCATTATAAAAGAAAAACTAAAATGTATCGAATTTTCTATTTGTTGTCTTCTATTTTTAAAACCTTGTACTCATAACTGAATTAATCAAACAAAAAACCGCAAGAGAATATTTTAGTGTCAAATGTCACCTTTCCAATGAGCATAAATTTGAAATTGTTTGATAGATACCTCACAATATAGCGATCACTACAGACGTCTACCGAAAAAATAATGGATAACTTTTTCCCCAAACTAATATATCTTAAGGGAATTTAAGTGTCTTATCAAGACACTTAAATTCACTTAAGACACAAAATAGTATAAAAGTAGTCACACAGACTTACAAAATAGTATGATTGTATGAAATAAGACTAAATAAGATACCAAATGACATCATATTTACGGGAAAATTAATTCGACTGATATATAAAATTTTATTAAGATAGACTCTCTATACGATTTATTTAAACTAGGAAAATACTGGAACGTATTTTAAGTAGTTTACGTTGATCTTACTTGGTGTTTAGAGCAATGAAATATTATTTATTAGCAATGGGTATGTCTGAAATCCGCAAATATATAATAATAGTTGATTCATTTATACAAATTAGATATTTATATGGTTACCGAATCAAAATTCCAACCAATATTAAAATCATTTCTATTTGAAAAGTGTGTTCGTCTACGTTTTACTTTAATTTTATTATAATTGCATTTCTTTCTTTGTGTTATTATGTTATTTGTATAATGCAAAAAAGGATATTATTAACTTTTTGTTGCTTGCATTTCATATTTCTTGGAAAATATAAATAAAAATTAAATTGCCCTTAATAGACATTTTTAAAATTTTTAATTCTAAGTAAAATATTGTTTGACATGTTTTATTGTAACCAAAATTTACCATCAAATTTAATTTTACCAAATAAGTATTTACTTTTATTTGAAAACTAAATTTCAAAATTCTATTAATTGATAAAATTTGTAAATTAAATGATAGATATAACGAAACAAACTATACAAATGACGTTAAAATCGTTGCATTCTGGAGCAGATGAAGGGATATATCAGACAAAAAGCTTATAGATGGAAATAATACTTGCGTTGCTCTATCCAAGAGAATAAACTTTTTATAAACTGTTTTTGGATACCAGAGAACGCTTACAGTAATTGGAATGTTAGAACGAGGAGGATAGAAGCATTTTAAATTGATTTGTACATAAGAATTATGGTTCTAAAACCATGAAAAAAGTATGTTAGTCTGTTCACTGTATTGCAGATGATAGACATTGACAAGCGTCCACTCTCTACTTGTTTCAGTAACATTTGTTGAAAAAAGAAGCCTCGGCTTCTGGCACTATGCCTCACCAACTCGATCCCCTAATGTCTTTTCAAAGTATATTTATTGTGTGCCGTAAAATGTTATCCCTAAATGACAGGTGTTTCCGTTTCAATGGCAAAGTGATCGAACCATATGGAATTTTGAATAGTATGATGTATTATTTTCCATTAAGGCACGTTTTCTTTAAGCAGTGGAAGGTATAATGTAAGTGTCTGTCAGCTACTTTTTTATAGTCTCAATAAAGTCAAGACTATAGAGGACATCACTTGATAACAGATCATTATAGTTTGAGGCTCCATAGCCTATAATTGCTGATCAATAATAATCTTCACAGTTGGTAGTATAAATGATGAGTAAATGATGAATGTAATCCGGTAACACTATCCTTTCTGCAGATGCTGCTGCATAATTTTATCAATATATCCACATGGATTCTATTCAGTATACTTTGCAAGTATCCAGATGATTCCCTGGCCACTCTTACTTAGTGTTCCCTCACCTGAAAATGTTTTTGGTGTATATTACAATATTCATAAAATAAACTGGGGGCAATTGCTTAAGGAAAAGGAATACTTTATGTGCAGATTTTATTTTGTATACTTCTTCAGTTTATGCCTATACGAGTGGTCGAATGTATTGACATAAGTTGTGAACATGCAAACTATTGAGCAAAAAGTATAGTTCTATTGAGTAACAGTATATAATAAACACAGTAAACTTTATTAATATCTTGTCGAAGTAAACATTAATTATTATTATATATTTCTTTTTTTATTGACTTTCATAGTTTTCGACATATTTTTTCTGTGAATTGAATTTTCACTGGTGAGGAGTGCATAGCAAAGAACTTTTCTTAAAAATTTGAAATAATTAAAGTAAATAGTTTGCAATATGTAAGTAAAATATTTCCTTTTTTTTATTTTAGGACCATATTATAGACCTGGTAAGTTGCTATTATATTTAAAAAAATATTGAAATAATTGATAAAATGGATATATTTTTGATAAATGTAAATTAGTTGCCTTTTAATTTAGGTTTGTTTTACTTTGCATAATATATGCGACCCAATTTAAGAAATAGCATTAATTTTGAAGAACAAGATTGCATAAATTGTAATATTTCAGGCTCTACACAAAATGTTTGTACAAAAATAGCACAAAATAAAGGACTCATAGTAAAATAAAGATATATAACATTTATTTTGTTTGAAATATATATTCTCGACAATATCAAATAATTAATCAATTTAAGGAAATAAAATTTTAAATTGATATAATTGTGTGCCAACTGAATGAATTACACATATATGTGAAAACTCGAAATTTAAAAACATACTTTTTCTTAATATTTTTATCCAAATTAACTATATATTTCGTATACATAACATAAAGACAATAAATAAGCATTTGATTCCTTGCTATACGTCTTCTAATATTAAATTATAATTTTAATAGATATGAATATGATGAATGGTAAGTCTGTAATTATTTTATATAGGAATTTTTTATAAAATGTTTATTTTATTATACTTTTCATTATGGTGATGTTGTATGAACAATTTTTAACTTGTTTGTAGATTAATGAGTGCTTAAAATATTTAAGAAACATTTATAAAATTTATTTAAATATAATACGTATTTTTTACAGATATGTATAGTAGTTAAGGTATGTTTTTTTTTTATTTCTATACAATAAATAGAATATTTTAAAGTTAAATAACTATAAAATTTTTAACAGAACTTACTGCAAATTCCAATTTTTTTATAATATTTAGTGAATAGAATTTTATCATAATGATGAATGAATAGAATTTTATCATATGAAAACACAATGAGTTCAAGGAGTTGAGAAATATTTTAGAAGATGCTGATAAGTAATGTCATGTTTTTGAAAAATAAAAAGATAAAGTTGAAAAACCTTAAATTTAAGAAAAAAACTATTTGCTTTATGTTTTGAATAAGCAAAAATAAGTGAAATAAACAAATATGCTCTTAAGTTCAAAATATTGCATTATAACACGATGTTTTTTATGAGTAGGGATGTTTCATGAAATTAATTATAAACTAAATGAAATTTTTATTAATTATATAAAATATTATGATATATAAATAATTATTAAAAAGTACTATTATTTATACTTAGAAAAATGTATGCAACGTTTATATTAATATGATTGAATTTCTTAGTTTATTTTTTAATCAAGAATTTTTTTTAAAATCAAATATGTATCTTTTCTCTGTGTTGGGAGGAAATTTGTTTGTAATCTCACATTATTCAGAGAAAAACATTTCTTCAAAAGTGTATATTTAACAATAAAAAATAAGATCTATAAATTATTATATATACAGCATTTTCGATGAATTTTGAATTCACCAACAGAAAACAAACTGCTATCGAAATCCAATATTAGATTTGTAAAATGTTTATTGACAATTTAAAAGATTAAAATTTCAATAATTTATGTCTGAATTTCAATGATTATTGTATTTTAGATTTCATACCGAATGTTAAAAAACTAATAATCATTCATTTTTGCCAAGTCTAATGAATTTTATCATTATTCTATTTATTTTTGAAGTAGATTTTTTGTGTGATGTTTTACAAACGAAATTAAGCAATAATCTTTTGTTATTCTTTTAATCTGAATATGTTACTTAATATAGAGTTTCCGAAAATATTCTGACATTTCACTTATTTTTCAAGTAACCTTAATTATTTATTTACATAAAGTGTTAGTATATAAGTAATGTTTAATATATATATAAGCTCTTAAATCATCTGTTAATTTCATTATACTGTACTTACCTTAATGTTTAAAATTAAGAAAATTTAAATACAGCTTTTTGTTCCACTTATGAAAACATATTTAGAACGCTTTATTTTTTGACAGAAATTCTGTCTTCTTGTTAATTAAAGAGACAATTAATTATAGAATGTCGTATGTTATTTATTACAGTGAAAAAAAATATCAGGCATTTTAAAATACTAAGCTTTCAGTTTTTCATTTGCTTCGACTGGAATTTAGATTTTGAAAGTTGTGTTTCATGAGGGACTTTATATCATCTCTACTTCCACTCATGGAACATAAATATTCATCATTATATAAAGATTACAGAAACCATTGCTAACAAAGAAGACCGTTCTTTTAACTAATTGGTCCTCTTTCAGTTTAAATATTGCTTATCGACCTATTTAGAATCTTCTCGACATATAAGAAAGAAATAGAGACACCCTTCTTGCTATATATTGTTCAAGAAATTTACCATTAGGACAATAGTTGTAATAAAACGCAAACACTTATCAAGTTGAGGGTTTATGTTTAAGGATGGTGGCTCCTTAGTGATGATCTTGTGTATGATATCACTTTGGTCATGGCCCAATAGTTGATGTAAATAGCAATATTACAGGAATGGTTCATATCATTATTTGGCCATCTTCAGTCAATGGCGCAAACTCTGCTTCTGATATACGGCCAATCCTCTAAGGCAATAATGGCCCCATTCACATTTAAGTAAAAAATTTGCACACTTAAGCTTACCTTGTTATGCATGATATTAAGTATAGTGGTTGTTATCGATTACCTCTTTTTGAATAGTTACGAATTGTTAATTGGTGATGATGAATCCATTAAACTTTTTCTTATTCATTTTTAAAGGCTTGAAGATGATAACACAATGTTTTTTTCAGCCTTTTTTTCTTTTTATATAAACTTTAGTCTGTTATTTAACTTTAATTAATATTAATTGATGACGATACATTCCCTTTTTCTAATTACTCATAAAGGCTTGAAAGTGATAACGCAATGGGTTTCTCAGTTTATTATTTTTTTTATCTTAACTTTAGTTTAAGTTAAATTTTTGGAATTGAAATTTTTACATCCTACCGGATTAGCTGAATCTGCATCTTCTCATTTAGCTGATTGGGTTGGGTGATTTTTTCATATTTCTTAATTTAACATTGATTTTTTTCCTGTTATTTATTTGAAGTGTATTGCAAAATTTGCTATTAGAAGTTATAAGTGACATTCTTCCGTGTATTATTTTAGTTTGAAAAATAAAAACGAATACTGTTTTATTTGTTTTTCATATAATGTTTTAGATTTTAATGTAAGTAATTATGTATTGCATAAGAGCTTAAAAATGTACAAATAAAATAAAACATTTTTTTCATATAACTTTAGTGAAAAATAATACAAAATTGTAAAAATTTTATAATAGTGTAATTTAAAGTATATTATATTATAATATTATTGCACATTTTAATGATTTATTGGAACAAATATTTTATATATGATTGAAAAAATTAAAAGTAAAAATATGGAAAATTTTATTTTTATTTTTTTTTGTAATCAAATGTTATTTTACAAAAATTAGTAAACTTTATGCCTTGGAATTTTAAATAAACCATATTTGTAATTTTTGGTTAAATTTTATAAAATACCAAAATAATTTAATGACTTTTCTAAATTGAAAAGCTTAATATTAGAATTTTAAGGTGATTTTCTTATGAAAGTCAAGTTATAAATGAATAATAATTTATTATTTCTTTTTAATTTTTAGAATAATATTTTGTGTTAAATACGCAACATAATTATGTATATTTATGAAGTTGTATCAAAGTTTATTTGTTTGTTTAAATATCTCAGGTATCATTGATGTACGAACCGTAAGCTAGATGTCTACATAAGATTTGGTACCAAGTGGATTTGAACATATAACTGACAAAGAGAGAAAAAATGTCTCCTTTATTGTGAAAAAAATTTCTGTTCAAGCAAAAGAAAATTCTTATGCAGCTAAAATACTGCTTCATATGCAAAATAAACTTCATATATTCTTTTATCAGCTATTATGAATGTACATTTACATATATAAATAAAATTTGTTTACTATTCTCTATTGCTTTTATCTTACTTAAATTATTGGTTAAACGAATATTTCAAGTTTTACACAACATGTAAACTCACTTAATAAGCCTATATATATATATATATATATATATATATATATATATATCGTTATTTTTTTTAGATTTTTATGTGTGCCAATGATTTACATGTGAATACGAGAACACCATTTTATTTAAAAATTTTTATTTTCAAACTATCTCTTAATCTGAAAACCTCCAATGAAAGGAGTATATCTTTAAAAATGACTGAAATTGTCTTTTAAGAAAAATATTTTTTAAACTTTTCCCACAAAAAGATTAAAATAATAATCAATCAAAAATATAATAACTCACATCAAACGAATGAAACTGCTCTACTCTGTTTTTCAAAAAAAAATAATGAAACTTTTTAGAACTAAGAGAATATTATTGAAAAAAAGAGATTTCTCAAAAGCTCTTAAAAATGAAAAAATAAATAAGTATTTCTGGTTCTTATCAGGGCATGCATCCTTGACCAAATGTAATATTCCATTATAGGTTCTCTTTTTTAAGCTAGAGCACTTTACCATATATTGTCAATCTCTTTGTTTTTCATAATAAATAATATAGAAAAAATATGGTTTATGGAAATTCATTTTTGAATATAACATAAAGAAATATAATGAGATCTTAAAATTTCAATGTACGTATTTTTATTTTATTCCAGAAATCTTTGAAAGTTATACTGGTTAAAAATTCTTTTTTTTTAAATTTTGCATACGTTTTTAATCTGGCACGTTTTTGATGGTAGCTACATTAATAAAACAATTTTTAGTGTTAATAAAATTAATTATTATTACTAATTATATCACTAATCAAATTAATTATTATTACTTTTTTCAAACATTGTATAACTTCAGTTTATTGAACAGTTCATTTGCAGGACATTAACTACACGCTCAAATATATTTTCACAAACTTTCTTATGAAGAAACATTTAAAAGTTGTGAAAAGTAAAGTGATTCTTTAATTCGAAAGATAATAAATTAATATTATAGAAATGCCACAACTCCATCTTTTCAGTCAACTATGAGATTAAAATTTACAAATATATTTTTGAATTGGAACATTTAATTTAAAATTAGTCACATAACCATTTACTTCTATATATATCGTTTTTAAATGAAAAAAAAAACTTTTACTACTTTAAATTCATGATATTAGACTGATATCACTGGATTACATGTGGTGTGACATGATGTCATATTTTAATTATTTGTCAGTTAGCAGATTGCAGCATGTGATATTAAATTATCAGTATCAAAATCATATGCAATTCGAATCAATGATTAACATTAAGATATACTGAGGTTCCTTAACTTAATGTTCAATAACAATTATTATTTTTGAATTAGACAGTATCTTCGTGTCTCAGATGCAGAACAAACAGATTTCAAGATTTGGTTATTCACTTTTGGAGATACCATTAGATATTGGATTTATTGATATTAATACTGTTCAGTGCGGTTTTTCTGTAGTTACTGAACACAATGACGGACCAGAAATAAAAATCAATGGATGAGAGTTTCGCCGTGACATTTCCCAGCAATGGCATCACGACCTTTAAAAACAGACAAGAATTTTCATCTTAAAATTATATATTTAAAAATAAATAGAAATATATTCTATTATCCTAGATAAATGTTTTCATGGTTTAATATTCTCTTGATAAGTGTTTGATTTTGGACTTGAGTTTGGAGTTTTGAATCACACTAATTTAGAATCAAAACAGATATCTTTCTTTATACAACCATATATATCTTTCATATACAACCATATAGCAATCAATTTTCATTTGTTAAGGGAAAGATGAATTTGACATTTTTGTATACGTAATATATATATATATATATATATATATATATATATATATTGTAATAGGCTTTCGCGCACTTTTTTTAAATAAGGGCATTTTTTTTTAAATACGGGTGATAAAAATTACTTCTGTATATATTTAAATAATTCTAAAAATATATTCTAATAACTAAAAACTATTCATAATATCTTATTCTATATTATTTAATTTATAAGTGCTCTCCTCAATTGCCATCAGATTTTAATAACTGCATATACTGAATGACCAACTTAGAAACGTACCTAGTGTCTATAACAAGGTGAATTCTCCTGGTGTATAGATTCTTTAAGCCTCTGAATGCATTGTTCAGCGACGTTTGTCACCTTAAGAATGCAATCATTACTCCAAGAACTGTGCTGAATGTTTGTTTATCTATTATTTCCATCTCATCCAAATTCGAACTCAAAACTGTGGTAAGAAATAGAATTAGTTAAATTGATTATAATGTGCCTGTAAGAAATTCATAGCAAGGTGATTTTTGTAAAATTGAGCATTATATTGCATTAACAATCCTTCTGAGGAAGGTACACAGTAATTATTAAAGGCTGAAAATGGGGATCAATGATGTTAAGATAATTTATTATAAAATTTTGAATTTATATCAATAAACCAAGAGTATACAAACCCCAAATATTCTCCAGACTGTTATATTTGTGACAGAAACCTGATCAGGGTAGATCTGACAGGAGGCTCCCATGTATCCATATTGTTGTCTACAAACTCTGTCTCATCCTTCTTCATGTTGCATTAGGAAACAGAATTCATTCGATTAGAACATATTCCAGCTGTGAAAAGTACAGCGTTGGTGTTCACTGGATAATCAAACATGCTTTTGAAGCCATTGATTCACTTTTAAAGGAATCTGAGCTAGCATCTATTTTCGTAGCCCATTCTTGCTAATGTACGGCGTTCACAAATTTGCTTTTTGACAAGCTAAGATGTATCTCTTTACGTAAAAATACTTTGCAATTTTAAACTTAGTCCTTGGATTAGTGACTTATGTTTTACGACAATCGTAAGTCACAGTTTTTTAAGGTTAAATTAGGAACTATCTTTAAATAATAGTATTGTTTTGTGTTAAATAAATAATAAGTAATACATGTATATTATAAAATATATATTCTTGAAATAAATTTTTGAAATATATTCTTGCGTTATATTCTTGAAATTGTTGCTCTAGAAAAACTTTCAAGCATGCAGCTTTGAAATTACTCTGCTATCCCACACTTGAAGTCACTCAAATATTTTGTTTTTCTTTGATACTGTTAAACCGCTAGAAGTTGACAAGTATATTAAGCTCTTTACATCAACTCTACCACATGCCTACCCTACTTAAGTAGCAATATCTAAATCAACACATTTCCATTGTCATGGATGCTCCTAATAAACTGGTCTCTCTCTCATTGTATATTACATTCAATGATTTTATTATAATTGTCAAATAAATTATTAGAAGTAAGCTATTAAATCATATTTCATAATATTATATTTAAGTATGAACACTGGAATTATTTTTTATTATTATTTAAAATAGTTAAAATAAAAAACGTTGTGTGAAGAAAAAATTATCATTTCCTCAAAATAAAGAGAGAGAATTTAAATCAAATAAATTATTATTAAATAAATGGTGACCTAGAGTACCAACTTGCAATAAA
Source organism: Latrodectus geometricus (assembly GCA_026290005.1). NCBI lineage: Eukaryota > Metazoa > Arthropoda > Arachnida > Araneae > Theridiidae > Latrodectus > Latrodectus geometricus. Next base: position 7,950 of record JAPDSC010092488.1, on the reverse strand, counting down.
TTTTAAGATTTATTAAGTGTTTTAAATAAAAAATATAAAATATTTTTAATTTTTGTCAAAATAAATTATAATACTTTGAAAATTTATCAATTTGTAACAATTTATTTTACGAATATAATAATAAATGCTTTTATTGTTGATAAACGTAAGTGGTATTCTTTGCAATTAGTAAGAAAAAAATATTTAATTTATACTAATAATATATGTATATGAAATTTTATACCAATGTTTTAGAATCCAGCTAGAAATTTTAATAACAATAAGAAAAATATATATTTAGTGTTGTTGAAAAGTTTTTATTACACATGGTTTGTTTGAAGAGTATATTAAAGAAAAATCTTAAATTCCTAGTAAGGTCCGCATTGAAACGAATTTCTTCCTAAATATTGATTCCACTTATAATAAAAGAATTTTTATAAATTCAAATATTCAACGTAATGACTGTATACTATAGTAAGTAAAACCTAAAAAGTAATTACCTCTATTATAAATTATGAATTTACTTGGATAATGATTATAACAAGTAGTTTCCTGACTAAGATATTTTACTTGAGCTGGATGAGAGATTAAAAATAGAAGAAAAAAAATAAAGGTTACACACAGGTACACATTTGGTAACATTAGTGTAGAAGGAAATTGATTGCAAATAATTTTGTCATTGGATTGTTATACAGACCTGTGATTCATTATGATCTATTTGGATACAATATTTACTGGAATTCACACGTGTATATTCATGCCATTAGGAGAGGACATTCTAAATACCATTTGATATGTTTGATATGTTAGTAGCAATTGCATCAAGCATCAATTGTTTATCAACGATATTTATCCGCCTTCATTATTGTCAAAATTAAACTCTAAGAGTAATCAAGCTGGAGCTCAGGCAGTGATGGTACTCGTTAATTTGTATGAATTTCTATTTCAATGTTGGGATTGTGAAATAGTTAATAAGATGTTGAACAGTATGTTGCAGCCCTACATCGCTCCCATAATTTGTATGATGATTTGTGGTAGTAATAGTAAATCTCACTACTAGAAATAATTAATAATCTCTAACACCACTACTAAGATTCTGGTACATTCAAAGCATTTTTTAATTTCTCGTTTTGTCAAACATGATAGTCAGATTTGTAAATAAAATTATATTATTATACGTGAAGATAATTACCAAACTATTTCATCACTATCATATTGAGCTATGTACTCAGCCCCAAAGTTTATTACTAATTTATAATTTGTAGAATCATTTGAGTTGACACATTGAGGTGATTAAGCGTGAAGTTGTGGAGAAGTACCTTCATAGAAATTGCAGCATAAAAAGCACAAACATGACACTCAAGCAAAAATTCACTACAATCAGTTATTTAATACAAATTTATTATAAATAATGTTTTTGAATTTTCTTCTTGGCGCAATGATTTTATATTGAACTTAAATTTAAAAAAATAATATAAGTTAAAAAGAGAATGAATTTTTTTTTTTAAATTAAAAGAGAAATTCTACTGTGGTCTTATCGAACATTGCAAGTCTTATCGAACATTGCATCTTTTATACGAAATTTAAAATATTGCATTTGCGATATTTTAAATTTCGTTTAAAAGATAAACTAATTCCATAGATCTAGAATTCTTGATGAATAAGTTTATCTTTAAGTTGCTTATGAGCTGCCTTTATCTATGAAACTATTGTTTAAGATATATAATATAGACACATATAACAATCATTTTAATGAATTTATTTTTCCTACTTTTTTCATTAACATTACCACTGAAATTATTTATCTGAACAAGAACTAGAAATTTATCACTGAACAAGATTTATCCCCACTGCAATTCAAAAAAAAAATATGAACTTTAAACTGATTTTTGTGGCTTAAGACCACTAAAATTTTTATAAAATTAAGATATAATTAATCTTATTTATAGCTGAAATTACATATAAATAATTGACAATATTTTAAATTAAAATAGTGACCATTAAAGTTTAAAAACTAAATTAACTGAAATTAGTCATATCTGGAGTATTATTCTTATTCCTTTTAACCTCAAAGCAAAGCCTAAGTTAAAAAAAAAAAAAAAAAAAAAAACTATGAAAAATCAACTGCAACTCAATTGCAAAATGCATTGGGTTATACTTTAGTGATACAAATGTTCTCAACAGTTTGATTTAATAATAGCAACCCTATGATAGTAAAGCAAAGTTTAGTGTCCAGATAGAATCTATATAAGTAAGTCATAAAACATCAAACATAGTCAGATTTTTGATGGTCTACGTTACATACCATTAATGCGTGAGGAACATATTAAATTGTATATATTTTTATCATCAGTTTGAGAAGCTGTTTTGAAATAAATGTAACAATTTATTTCTCAGCAATATATAACAATCAAGTAGATTTATAAAATGATATTGCGAATTGTTTAAATCCATAAATACTGCTTTCATATATATTGTCATAGAAAAAACAGAATTACAGAAAAATAGGACAAAAAATATTTTAAAAATTCTTCCTTATTTAAAAAACTTTTCGCTTAGTTAATATTTTTGAAGACACAAATTAGCAAAGATATATGGAATAGTAAGTACTGTTTTCAATGCTTTAAATGATTAATAATAAGAAATAAAAAGAAAAGTTCATATGATTTAATGAATATATTCCTATGGTATAATTTCTGAAATTATAAAAAAATGTATTGCAAATTTATAGGAAAGTACTTTTAATATTAAATAAAACACATTTTTAAAAAAAATTAAAAATTATTTTAATCTAGTTTATTAATTTAAAAAACATTTAAAAAATATTGTTAATTGTAATGAGCAAGCTTTTACAAATTAAATATAAAATTCAAAACAACGTCGTTAAATGTTTCTTTACAGATTATATTTGTCGAGTGCCAGCCAGGCTGGCAACATCAACAATTACGTTTCAGTTGAAGAAATGGAGCAGCACACTCGCTGCTCCATTTCTTCAACTGAAACGTAATTTGTTTGAAATTATGGTAGACAACCATTCATACTCCATTCAAGCAAGGAAAGAACAAAAACAGGAGAAAAAAAAGGAATAACATAGACGTTTGAGCCGGTATTCGAACCCAGGACCTTAGCCGCAGTCAGGCAAGTTGACCACTTGAAAAACCATGTGGCTCCTTTCCTGATAAAAGAATAAATTGAAATATAAGTCCAAATGTTCCATTTTCTTAAACAAATGTATAATTATTTATTTCCCATGAAGAATTAAGAAATTTTAATTACTCTCATTAGCTTGCTATAATTAATTATTCTAGACTAGCATAATATATTTTTATGCAAAGCATAAAATTATGCTAAAAAATAGTTTTCATAACTAAACTTCTACAATGTTTAACAAAAACAAATATTATGATTTTATTATACACTAACCATAACAAATATTTCCATATATATGAATAAATTTCCTATTTTAATTATAAGACAGTATATTTAAATTTCATGATACATTCTTATATTATTTAATCTTAAATTATTCCTTTACATTATATTTATGCGATATTATTTTACAAGCAAAAAATGAAAAAGCAATATTTGTTAAATAACATTTATTTACATGAGAACAATCACATGCATTTTCCTCTTTGTTTCGCAATTACAGTTAAACTTTGTAAACACGAATTATATAATACTAATACTTCTTCTAAATATTTTCTAAAGCATTTTTTTCTGATAAACGTCAATAGGATCAGAAGTAGTATAAAAAACTGAAACATATTTTTTCCTAGAATAGGTATATGTATCATATTTTTTATAAAGAAAAAAGAATTTGCTTCTTATCTCATTGAAATCAATTTTTGTGGTTTTTAGTGTGTTATAATTGAATGTGGAAACAAATAAAAATAAATTGAAATCTCAAATCGGTCATAGAGAGTAGAAAGGAAGTACATCGTATAAGGTCTTATATTCGTAATTGGAAAAGTTTTATTTCTTTTTGGAACATTTATAACTTTACTATTTTAATTGATGAAGTGCAATTCATAATTTACCTTTAACAGCTGTATCTTCAAATGATTTTTTCTTACACGTTCTACGCAATCGAAACATTGGGCTGCGATAAAACTATTAATTTGTCAATTAAACAAACAAAATTGTTGAATTATTCGATGATATCTACTAAATAAAGCTACAAGAAAAAAATAAAAGGAAACAACTATAGGCATATGCCCCTTTACAAGGAAAGAAAGTTTTATTTAGATGTCACATGAAATAAATTTTATCCAACTTGAGTTATATTCACTTCGATTTGAAATTCTCAGATTTCGTTTTAAAATAACATTCATAGTTTAAAAATGTCTGTTAAATTATTTCTTGTCATAGTCATCGTGGGAACTGGTAGGTGATATTTATTTCATTTATTAAAAAAATTTTCTTCAAATTTATTGTGCTGGAATTACCTGATTTTGTATTGGTTTTATAATAATTATAATATTTAACCTAATAATGTACATGAATATATTACTTTTAGTTGGTGTAAAAGCGGCACGTAAGTTTTAAAAATTTAAATATTTGGAATAGTTTCATGAGTTTAAACCTTTTATTCATAAATGGTTGTAAATATTATTATTTATTTTGAATGTATAAATAAAATCTATCTAAATTTACTTAGTTATCTATTGATCACGTATATATCAACCAGTAAAAATTATTCATTATCGTAGTCTGTAGATAGATAATTTAAAATTTGCTTTCTTAAAATGTTTTCTTAATTACTTGTGTGTACCTTTCATATATCTAAACCATAATTTAAACATAAATTCACATAATTCTCATATTACTCATATGCTCAACAAACATAAATACTCATAATGATTGACAAAACTATTTTTCATTGATTCAAAGTACATGTGAATAAAGAAATTCAACATTTATCTTAAGGAAAAATTATCTATTAATTATTGTACTTTTTATAATTATTTTATGTGAAATCAATAAATAAATATCAAATGATTGATTAAAATATGATAAAATATTGGACTTCAATCCTTATTTGTTATTGTATTTTTTTTCTATTGAAAGAATTGTATTTAAGTATATTATGTTAATTATGAGTGCATTGTTATTTTTTATACTACGAAAATGGATTAATGAATATTAATAAAGGTTTATATCGTTTACCTTAAACTGGGATTCAATTTACTTATTTCAAAAGTAGGTGCATAATTGTTGTAAAATCTTTATTTTTATTCTCCCTTTTCCCTAAAAATAATTTTTTAAAAGTCTATTTTAAATATAAAAGTAAACAATTTATAATAATGAAATTCGATTCTGAGGATTTTAATAGTTATTAAAACAAATATTCTTTTATTTACTTTTGCTGATGCAATACATATATTCCTAAATCATTAATTACGCATATAAAATTAAGTTTTTTCTTCATATTTACATTCATCTACAATGGAAATATTTATCAAATATTTTATAAATATAAGTTTGAATATTACCCTCTTGTTAATTTAATTTTGACAATGCTATGGAATGCAAATTCAATATTTTTTGAATTTTTTTTCTTAGCGAAACCTCAGTTTGGTTTTGGTAAGTATGCATTTTGATTCCACCGAATGAAAAATATAAAAAATTATCTTCTCGGAAATAGTTTTAAAAATAATTCATTCATTATATGTAAGCATTTTGAAATTTGTTCAAACAAATTTAAAGTTTAAAATTCAATGATGCAAAATTATACAATCATAATGAATGATGCACTTAAATTACAAACATTAAGCGAATAAATTGTAAATGAAAAATGAAGAATTAGTGTGAAAATGAATTGAAATTTTGTGTACTTAATGTGTATTTTTCCTACATTTATCCACAAATATATGTATTTTGTATCCATAAGAGGAAATGAATAATCCCTTTTCAAAAAAAGCATAGTTACAATACTTGGTTTTTCAGAAAAACGTAAAATAAATATTGTGATGTGAGATTTTACGCACACACAAGCTAAATGTTTATAAGCTAAATGTTTATAATATTTATGAAATTGTCTGTAAATAGAGAATAAAATAATTTAACAAGGGATTCAAAAAGTAAATATTGTTCTCTAAAGGTTTGAGAAAAAGTAATATCTACTGTTACCGTGACAAAGTGAATATGAGTTGCAATGTTTATATTTTGGTTAACATTTAAAATTTATTTTTCTAATACCAAGTGACTAAACTGTCCTCCTTTATAAATTTAGACAAATAAAATAAAATGGAAAGTTTAACAATTTATGTAATTTAAAATGATATTAAATTTACGAAGGAAAACTATATTAAAAATCAGTAAAATAACGGAAATATAGTGTTTGAAATTCTACAAAAGAATTGTTTTCGAGTATAATATTATAAATTCAGGAAATAATTTTCCACTTTTATTAGAAAATTATATTTTAAAAAGAAATTTACTATTTTATTAAAGCATCCATTATAAATGACAAAATACAGTATAGTTTTGATTATAAAAATATATTACTAGGCAACATTGTTTCCAAAGTCAGGAGGAAAGAGTTTGTTTTAAAATACATGAAATTATAAATAAGCTTTAATTATTATACACTTCTTTGGGTACATATTTTATGAAACTGGAAAAATAATTATTGAAACTCTCAGACTCTGAAAAGAAAGAGTAAATTGGTTTTAATGTATTTAAAATATTATACAAGAGCTCCCTATAGATATTTTAAGGGAATGCCAATAGCAAAAGTTTTAGAGAAAGATATATATTGAAATCCACATTTATGAAACTAACTTCATGAATTTGAATAAAGAAAAAAATGTTATAGACCTTTCAAGAAGCCCGATCATAAATGATAATGTTGTGAGTATCATTACATAATGAGAGGTTTGTGTGATTAAGATCAAAATATGATACACATTTGTGGGGTGTGGTAAATGTCAGTTTACATGGTTTCACGTTATGAAAATGTAAAATTTTTTTATCTGTCACAAGAACATTTTACATACAAGTAGAATTCAATTAATGTGATATCATTAGATTGCTATACAATTTAGGTTATACAATTTTGTCAGCATATTTTACCAAAAATTATGTACTTTGACAATAATTATAAGAATAGTATTGCGTTAGTTAAAAGTATAATTCAAAATATAGATAAAACTAGCAAGTTTAAAAGTATCGTATTGTGCTAGGAGATTCTTCAAAGATGGTTCGTTGTTCATATTATGCTTTGTGGAATGACTCTGAATTGACATTTCAGTTGCTATCTGACTTTAACTGTTTATTATCTCATCCGGGAATGTTTGGAAATCATTCTCATCAAACATTCATTTTGTTACTTTACGATAGAAATTTTATGCCATAATCTTGCATTAACTTAATTTTTAAATATAAAGCCTTTACGCATTTAAGATGTTTCGGTTATTTAGATTAATTAAATACTCTGAAAATGTCTCTTAATAATTCATTTATTTTTATTTCCAGTAGACCTGAGTAGTATTTCATTCATGTAT
>JAPDSC010092484.1:2364-17236 GCA_026290005.1 Latrodectus geometricus | reverse complement strand
TTTTTTTTTCCATCTCACGATTTTCTTTCATCCATTACCTTTCTTGCTTAGAAGTTTAATCTTTCCAAGGTTTCGCGGTTTTCCTCTGGCAAATGAATCAGTAATTATTAATTTAAAATACATTCATCTGGATAAAATTGAAGTTTGGATCAAATTAAATCAAATTTTTTTAGAAAATCTTGCTTGTCTTTAGAACGATTGGGGCCCTTGTGACACCCCCACTTCGGTACGCCACTAGTCGTACATGGTTAATAAAGACATGGTGAGGATTGAAAGAGGGAAAACTACGATTGATCAATTTGCTTTGATGCAACATAGAGAACAGCTTAAAAAGCGGGTTGGCTGTTCCTCTTTTAGCATCCACCGCGTGCATATCCTTCGGATAGTACTTTCATAGTGGGCCGTATTCACATGTCACAAGGGAAAAACCTAGAATTCCCAAGTATCCACCCCAAAGGATGGACATACCGAAGCTCAAAAATTATCTCTTGTTGTACAACAGTGGCTGGGATTGAACTTGGAATTTTATGCTCCGATGGCCGCTGTCCTACCGCGAGGTCACGATGAGGCCTACAAGAAACTGTGATGGCTCCTAATTTTCTCAGCTGTTTCACCAACCGCAGATAAAATTGTGTTTGCCTTTCAGAAATTAGCCTTCTTAGATTTGTTAAGTTTCATAAGAGTAGTGAAAAAGCGTAATCTGACCACTTAGCTAAAAGCAATGGGTTAGAATTAATTATATATCCCTTTTACATGTTTGTGTGGTTGTTGTATTATACCCGTCTACTAGGATTTCCACCTTTTAGCACTACCTTAAATAAGTAAGGGCACCTTAAATAGTGGACATTCGTAGCCCCGAAAGTAAGTCTTCGTAATTTCGGAACAAGGACTAAGGAAGATCCATAACATGCCTACTATCTCCAGAGGTATCATTTCACATGGAGGACGTTGTGATTACAATACATTTAACGTACTCCAGACGCCATTAGTAAACATGACGGAGCTTTGGTTGGGTTGGGATTCGAACTCAAGTTCCAATAAAGAACGCCCTAACCAACCAATCCATTGCGGTCCCCTACGAACATTATGTGAGTGCAATTTCTCTAGAAATGTAAGTCTACAAAAAGAAGTAAAGTTCACGAGAGAACTCATACTGGAGAACAACCATGTGAGTAAAAGCAATGTGAGCAAAGTTTTTCTCAAGCAGACACTCTCATAAACCAACCAAGCGACCGATGCCCTGCCTTTTTTATATAGTTTTAAGAAAAAATGGAATTAAAATAATGAAATAACAAAAGGAAATAGGTAGTTTGTATGAAAACGCGTTGAGATAATTCAAATCAAATAAGAAATTTTTATTGAAATTTATCATTCTAAATAGACATACGAATTTGGTTTGCACTTTAGGTTATCAGATATTTCTCCTCCACGTCTGGTTGTAACAGAATTTCCAAGAATTTTGAAAAATGGAATTGCATTTCCTGTGCATTTTAAGTTTGAATAACAATGGGAGTAGAACCTTTAGTTCACTGGTTCAGCCAATATGCAGTACTTGTCTGGGGATTTCCAGATATTTCTGCTGACTGCAATCGTATGAAAATTGACAAATCCACATGCTCGTTAAAGCCCCAATATACTTTAGAAATACAAACATTTTTAGAAAATCTAACATTGAAAATGACTTCATAATCAGAATATCTCGAAAGTTTTATGAAAACTTATCTAACATAGTCAATCCCTTAATTAAAAACCAACCCACGTACAATTTAGATGATCCCGAGAATAGGAAAAGACCAAAAGCTGTTTTAAGAAATTGATAATAATAACTAAATTGCTTTTAAATGGGTCAATAAATTTTAAATATAAGGGAATCTTATTAATATAAACAGGAAAAATTATTGTTTGCTTTTTTCTGTCGAGTGCCAGCCATGTTGGCAATATGGGATGCGCTGCTCCACTTTTCCAACTGAACCAGAATTCGGTATGGAGTCTGACTTTCTTGGTACACACATGCCATAGGTACCCGTTTATAGGGTAGACAACCCTTCATAATCCATTCATACAAAGAAAAGGCAAAGGCAGGAGAGAGAGAGAAAGAGAAAATTCATTCATGTCCGATCCGGCATTCGAACGGTACCAACTCCCTATCCGCAGTCAGACACGCTGACCACAAGAAAATGTAGATGGCTAACCTTTGAATAAAATAGATTAATTAATTCTTAGTACTTCTTTTTATATTATTTCGATTCCCCTTTTCTTTATCTGTATACATTTTATTTAAAGTATTTTAATTTGAATAAATCTTTAACTTAAATATTAGCCATTTTCTCCACTGCCGCGAGAAAAATTTTTGAGTCCAACCTGTGGGTGACATATGACGCCCTAAACGGATGCTCTGATTTTCTCTGGTTTTTCTCCCCAACCCGAGTGATTAGACATGCGTCCATGTCTAATCCCCCCAAACTGCACTAGCGCGTGGAATTTCTTCTTCCGCTTTGAATTTTACTTACACTCCTTTTAATCCCCATCCGCACTTGCGCGCAGAATCCTCCCCCGCTCGGAGAAATTATGAAGAGACGGAAATAACTAAAATGATATCCATGAATGTCTAAACCCCGGCACCCTTCCTCACTCTCACTTCGAACGGCGAAGTAATAGCTATTCTTCCGAATATTCCTTTTAATCGTTCCCCACCCCGCCACTCACACAGCTCAGCATAACAGAAACGAAACCAAGACACATTGCATTTCTATTCATTCGAAAGCATGAACTGGGAAATTTTAACTGATACTAACCCTAAAATGAAACAGATACAAATATTATATACTAAATCGTAATAGCTAAAGCAAACCACATGATTTAACCTAGTCAATACTTTAAATGTTATCTGGTTTTATTAATATGATATCTATATGCACTCAGATGAATTGATCTGCGCTTGCAGCCAAGTAAATGAATTTGTATATATTTTGAAACTTTTTTTCCCCCTTACTTTTCCATCTTATTATCGTCAATTCAAAACTGTAAGACCTTTACTGTTGTAAATAGTTCAATTTAATAATTTTTGGTAAATATATTATAACCAAGATTGTTGTATAATCTCAAGAAATTTATGTAAACAAGAAATCCTATTTTTTATCCCGCTTTGTTAAAAAGGCAAAATATTATAAGAAAATTTTCCTTATATGTATGTGTGTGATACTGCTAATTATGATTTATCCAAGCGTTACCCATAATTTGTAATCCTTTATTCTGATTGTAAATCAGGACTTATGAATTAATAAATTGCCTATTAGCTGACTACCATGCCATGACTGCGGATACCGGCTAACTACTATGATCTAACACCTTCGATCACTCTTAATAAATTTCGTAATACAGCTTTTAAATTTAGATAAAATATATTAAATTTTGATTAACAAACATTCGCTAAAATTTGTAAAATTATATAGGAGATGTGTGCAGGCAGCACGGGTGCTCCGTCTGCAAAACAGACATTGGATGCCGATGATAATTACTTCGGGGACTAAAAATAGACTACATTTTCTGTAGGCCATGTTCTTTTAAAAATGACAAGAACTTTCTTGTTTATTTACCTTATATTTTAATTTAATTATATATTTATTTGATGACGTCCTTCAGTTCAACGGTTCTAATCTTTTAACTTCTCACTAAATGATAAAAAGCACGTTGTCACAATGATATCAGAAGACTCATCCGATTTATATACTTCCTATGGCAGATATGAAACGTTGTTGATTTTCACATCATTCTTATTATTTGCTTAATCAAAGAGCTAAGATTTCGCAAATTTGATATTTTGCCATACTTCAGTTACAATTGCAACTTAACGAATTCGATTGCATTGATTATCATTTGGTCTTATCAATTTTAACTGCGTGTAACTTTATTCACGTATAATTTTTTTATATTAAAGCCGTTGCAATAGCAAAAAGTTTCGCCGCAAAGAGTGCAAGAAAAGGTGTCGATTTAGTGGAAGGGGAGTAGAGTATGTAGCGACTTCTATGGCTGTATCATCCGAAATCCATCTTGATGAGAAACTTATGTATCTTAATAGTTCGGTAAGATCCAATGTCACTTCGCTGTTATGGAATGGGTAAGTGGTTCGGTTGTCGACTACGTCACGTGACTATGATTTAAAATAACGAAAGTGTTGGCTATATGTGTAGCAGTTACATTCGGAAGAAGTAAGCAGTAGGAAACATTTCAATAATCTAACTTTCTAATAAATAATGCATGCCTTTAAAGTTGAAAGAGTGAGCGATAAAGAAATTTTTCAATTACATATGTTTACAAAAGCAATTCAACTAAACTGAAAAAAATTCTTAACATTGCATTGTAAGAAACATTCTAAGCTAAAGCAATTATAAAATGAAAAACATTGTACATAAATAACGAAATCTAAAATTGCTGGTGATCAACAGTAGGTTCATATTTTACGTAATGTATGTAAATAATATTACCGTTTGAGATTCCATATGAGAGCACGTGGGCTTAGAATTTGAATGGCTTTTATCTATCAGTCGGGTATATTACTTTTAAATGGGGAAATGAAAAATTGGCAACATCTAGTAATAAGACTTAATAATCAAGGAGCACCACGAAAAAAATTGGAACAAATCGAAAAAATCAGAAAAATATCATTAAAAAGCTTTTCTGTTCAGAGAAAAAATCGTCTAATTCTTTCAACACATTTATCATTTGAGCCTCAATTAAAAAGTTCGGGGATTTGAATTTGATTTCAAGCATAATTGTATTTCGGAATCTGCTTCATTGAAGTATAATGAACATTAATTTCACATAACAAAAATTATAGATTATAGTACAATGAACATTAGTGTAAAATATTATAATCATAGAATGGCAAGCAATCAAATATCTGGTAAGGCCTGACTCTACGGAGCATAAGGTCTCGGGCTCGATCCCAATGACAGCTGTGCAATGACAATGAGTGTTGCATTTAATTCTGTCTTCTGCATGCACGTCCTTCAGGTGTGCTTGAACGTTTTCCGAGTCTACTCAACACCATGACACCATTTTAATACTTGCTGCTTCCACAGCGATCCTGGTGTCAAGTGTTAAAAAAAGAGCAGATGAAGACGAAAGATGGTCTAGTAAAGACGTATTTCGAACCTTGATGGCTCCAAAACCGTTAATGTTGTAATCGTAACCCTTTGTTGTTGCTGTAAAAAACTGTAAATATGTTTAATTGTTTAATATTACTATACTTAAAATAAATAAATAAATATATATATATATATATATATATATAAAGCTTCTAATATTTATTTTGAAATAGTTGCTTTATAGATAAAAAAGTATGAGCAGTCATATATCAGAAAAAATAGAAATCATATATAGTTTATAAAAAATCATATATTTCGTAAAAAAAAAATCCTTTGTATACCGTATTTTCCGGCGTATAAGACCTCACTTTTCTGTTTGAAAATAGGAAACCGAATAATAAAGAAGAATGAGGAAATAATAAAAAAACGATGAATAAGAAAAATGTAAAATAAGAAAATGAAGTGCGAAAAATAAAGATCTTACTGCGTCTTGTATGGAATGAGGAAAAAGATCTAAAAAAAGATATAGTCATAACCTACATAAAACAAAGACAGAGTGGTTAAGAGGTGTGGCATTAGTAATGTTCTGGATGGACTCAGATATTGCAGTTTTAGAAGCTTTTCATTTGTAGCTCTGGCAATGAGTTTTCACAAATATTAAAATGTTCTTTTCCACACAGTTTAGGTATATGCAGAAAATATTCCTTTTTATTTGTATGACTTTATATTATAAAAAACTCTGGGAATTCATTATAATGATCTGTAATAAAGATTTATCCTTGTTGTTGTCGAGTGCCAGCCATGTTGGCAATATGGGGTGCGCTGCTCCACTTTTCCAACTGAACCATATTTGGTGTGGAGTCCGACTTCCTCAGTACACACATGCCATAGGGACCCGTTTATAGGGTAGGCAACCATTCACACACACACAAAGAAAGGACAAGAAAGAGAGAGAGAGAGAAAGTACATCCATGCCCGAGCCAGGATTCGAATCCAGGTCCCACCCATCTGTAGTCAGGTTGGGCGGCAGCTTTATCCTTTAAAAATGTATATAAAAAGGGTGCGTCTTATTGGCCGGAAAATACTGTAGTTAAAAGAAAAAAACTTTCGTGTATATAATCCTTAATTGTAACCAGCTGTTTACATCTATCTATCTATATATATATTTGTGCTGTCCAATGGATGAGTGGGGTTAGTGTTCCCGGTTTCGGCATGGACGTTTCCTTTCTGTCTGCATTTTTGTCCTTTCTTTTTCTGAGATGATGGAAGAACGTGGCTCATCCTATAAATGGGTTTGTGCTGTTGAGACGAGGGTACTCGTACCTCTGTGATTGGGTTCACAGGTGACCATAGGGTAACGCTAAAATGAATAGCAGTTGAGGCCTAGTGGGTGACGGGTTCAATCACCCAGTGCCCTACTATTAGAAACATATATATATATATATATATATATATATATATATATATATATATATATATATATATATATAAAAGCTTGTATAAATATATTTTTTAATTATTAAAAAAGAAGACATTTTTAAATTTAGCTGGTGCTACATAGTCTAATGATGATTCATGTTAGATTTTTGATTACATCTCCCAGTGGTGTTGGTACATACAAATGGATGCAGAATCTCATTCAGAGGCACTTGATAATATCCACTATACTTCCATTTTTAATTATTTACTGAATATTTGTGTAAATATGGTATTTAATATACCTAAATGATGTAATCATCTAAAATAAAAACTTTCATTTGAAAAGTAAAAAATTTCATTAGAGAAATTAACTTCTGAAAGAAAATTGAAAATAAATCATATCTAGTGCTTTTTAAATATAGATAATAATACTGTAAGCATTTTTAGCTTAACAAAAATTATTGAAATTTTTTCCGAAATTTATTCATTATTTATATCAGAAAAAGAGTTTCGTCATCACATCATACATTATCAGACAGAATCTTTCATAATGAAAGTTATAAAGCTTTTTGAATGGTAGCAATAGTTCATTGATTCCTGATAAATTTGGGGTAACTGTTACTTAAACTTTCAATGGAAATATTATTTCAAAATTTTTGAAAAATATTCAATGAGATATTTTCTTTTTCATAGAGGAAATTCTAAAAATTAAATTTATATTTCGAGTTTTCACAAAATTAAATATAAAATACATAAACAAAGTTATTTATTTTTATCTTATTTAATGAATTATTAATCTAATGATTATTTAAGTTAACATTCTTATTCGTAGTAAATTTTATTTTAATAAAATACATCTATTAACATTATTTAAGATTCTTGATAAATACAATTTGATAAAAAAAAATGCAATATAATGTAGTATGTGAGCTAAAATTATACAATTGTTAAAATTCTTTAATATTATTTAAATTCTAAACAGTTTAAAAAAAGTATTCATTCTGATTTACATAATATTATATATATTTATGGATACAATTTTTGATACATTTTTTATAAGTTTGGTAACTAGTGTTTCGTTACATTTTATTGTTTATTTGATCACAAGAAATTGTATTTTAATATGTTAATTGATAATATTTTAACTGGAAAACATATAAACTAAATAAAAAACGGTAATTAAAATAATAATAAATATAAAAACAACTATTAAATTTTCCTTTGTCATTCTATAATTCCATACTTATTAATTCTACTTTCATTTTATTTATTTTAAATGATTAATTGTAAAAAAATCATCGAGATCTGCGGTGACCACCATTACAACTTCGCAGCCAAGGAGACACTCAGAAAGGAGCAGCAGAATTCCCGGCGCCGAGCGGATGCCGGAGAGACCAAGGACGAGGGTTTGCCTTAAGGGGGCGAAGCTCCTGCGGCTATTGCCACGTATCTGCAATCGAAAATTTCCCTATGTAGGAGCAAGCTTGTTTCTCATAATTAATTTAAATAGTTTTAAGGATAAATTGATATTAGAGTTTAAATTTAAAAATTGAGTTTAATAGTTATATAAATTCAGTTATAATTATTATTTAAAGGGGGGGGGCGGAGAAGACCGATATCCCCATCATAGCATGGCCTTCGGCTCTCGCTAAGAGGCCATTAATTTTTCTTTATTTATGTTCTTCAAATATATACAAACGTCATGACACAATGCCAGAGCCTAATTGTTACATAAATTGATTTTTTTACATTTCTTTTATAACAACAATTTCTTTTTATCAACAATTTTTCATATCTGACAATTTCATTTTGACAATTTCTTGATTTTATAATTTCTTGATTAGTAATTATGATTTATTACATTTTTATTTTTATTTTACAATTTCTTTTTTGAACAATTTCTAGATTATTAATGTGATAAATCATACTATTTACACAAAATTTATATACATAATTAAAAATAAAATAAATTTCTAGGAAAGTGCAAACACTTATCTAGATTGCACTGATAATATTTTATATTAGGTTTTTAATCCCTTAGGATCACCTGTGGTCGTCTCCTGTTAGTGGGTTCATTTTGATTATAAATTGGCTGTGTACTAATTAGGGGATTTTGAATATTTGAAAGGTTTGAGAAAAATTTAGAAGCATGATTTTTTATTAAATCTGTAATGGTTATTATATTATATTCTTCGAAGATTTTTTCATTTCTAAAGTAAAGTGGAGCATTTGTTAGCATCATGACCATTTTGTTTTCGAATTGTTGTAATCTGATGACATACCTGTGCGCTGCGTATCCCCACACAGGGGAGGCATACATCGCTACGGGGCTCATTAAAGATTTATAGATCAGGAGTTTATTATCAGTACTGAGTACTGATCTTCTATTGATTAAAGGGTATAATACCGCTTGGATTTGTTTTTCTTTTTTTTTAAATTTCTTCGATATGGGGCATCCAGGTTAACCTTCTATCTAGGATAATTCCTAGATATTTAACTTTGTTTTCCCATTTTATTAAAAAGTGTGATTTCATTAGTCTTTTTTTCTTTTGTTTCCAAAAAGTATAGATATGCACTTTTCGGTATTTATTTTAATTTTCCAACAATTGAGCCAGTTTTCTAGTGACGGGATAAAAGTTCTGATATGCTCGGCAGCTGAGTTGTTGTCGGAGCCAGTTGCCGTAATGGCCGTATCGTCTGCAAAAATGTACCTATCAATGTTGTCGTTTTTAGGCATGTCTGTTAAATAAATTATGAATAATTGGGGCCCGAGGATGGATCCTTAAGGGGATCCACTATTTATTCTGTATGGTACAGATGTCTCAGTGTTTATTTTTATTTTGAAATATCTATTTTTTAGATAGGAATTGATAATATAAATTAATTGTGGGGGGGGGGATTTTAACATTATAAGTTTATATATTATTCCCTCGAACCAAACCTTATCAAAAGCAGTGGCTACATCTAAAAAGAGTGCAGCCGTTGCTTGATTTATTTGTATATTTCCTGATATTTTTTCTACCGCCCTTAGCAGTTGGTGGGTAGTTTGCATGCTTTGGGCGAAAACCAAACTGGTCGTCGTTGATAATTTTGTTTTCATGCAGAAATTTTTCCAGTCTGCTTTTGATACAATATTCAAATAATTTTGAGATAGTGGATAGCAGGCTGATTGGTCGATAAGAGTTTGGTTCTCGGGGTTTTTTTCCTCCGCCCTTGAAGATAGGGGAGATGCAAGCGGTTTTCCAAAAGTTTGGAAAATATTTTAGGGTTAATAGTTTATTGAAAAGTTTAGAAAGGATATATATGAAAATGAAGGGTAGGTTTTTGAGCATTGAATTGTTTATCCCATCTATTCCTGGTGATTTTTAAGTTTTAAATTAGTGATGTAGTTTTCTATTTCCGATGGGGTAATTTCCGGTAGGGTGGGGGGGGGTAGTCTCCCTTGTTTAGGAAGGCATTGACCTCCTTGTTTACTACTGCTTCTATCCGGCTGACTATAGGATTTGGCGAGAGTTGCTGCGCCAAGTGGTCGCCAATCACCTCTGCTTTCTCTTTCTCCCTGTAAACAGAACCATGCGGCCCGTTCAGGGGGGGGGAGAGTGTACGGGGTTGTCTTTTTCTGAAGTTTACCGCTTTCCATAGCGATCCATCATCTGCTGTCAATGAGCCGATGTGGTCTGCCCATTGCTTTTCTCTATAATTTTTAATCTCTTGTTTAAGTTTATTGTGGAATTTGTTGTAATTAATTTTGTCAGCTGTGACACCAGAGCTTTGCCATATTTTCCTGAGTTTATTTCTAGTTTTAATTTTTTGTTTTATTTCACCAGACAGGAAACATGATTTGTTATTTCTTGGGTATTTATTCGCGGTTTCGTTATGACAAATAATTATAATTTCCGATAGCCTTTTAATTGCAATTTCAGCATCATCAGTTGTTTCAAGGGGGAGATCCAGATTTGTTGTTGTTTCTATTAATTTGTATTTGTCCCAATTAGGTATTAAAGTATATTTTAATGAATCCTCTTTGTGGGTTATGTCGAAGTTACCAACAACCGGGTTGTGATCGCTAGTCATTTCGCATTAGAGTTAATGTTGCATTTATATGGAAAATTTTTAATTATGAAAAAATCCAGAACAGTTGCCGTGGCTCTGACATGGCCTCCGATTCTCGTGGGTTGCTGGGGGGCTTCGATTCTGTAATTATTTGAATCAGTGAAATATTTTTAATGTTAATCCAAAAGTATTGGCTCTGTTGCAATTCCAGATGGTATGGTTGGAGTTGAAATCTCTGCCTATAATTATTGAGTTACTTAAGTTAAATAATTTGCTTAGGTCTTGGGTGGGAAAAGAGTTTCTTAAAGGGAAATTTGGAATATTTTTTTAGGGGGTATGTACACTGATGCAATATTGAACGATGTCATGTCTCTATAATTAATTTTTATAACTGTTGCTTCTGCAACGTCTAATTGTGGCGTGTTAATTTTGTTGTGTGGGATACTATTTTTAATAATTATTGCTGTTCCTCCTGGCTGGCAGAAACGTTCTCTGTCATCCCTGTTGACTGTCGTCTCTAAGGGTGGTATAATTTTTTATACTAAAATTCTGGTTATTTCTCAAATGAGACTCCTGAATGAGGGGAGTATTCGTCAATGAAGTCTCTTAGCTCTTCAATTTTTGCAAGAATGCCTTTAGCATTCCATGTACAAATGGAAAAACAGATACCCGAGCTACTCATTTGATGTGCTGTTACTATCTACTATGGGCCTGATGGCTTCGAACAATTTATAGAAGAACTCACTGACATTGTTTGTGTTTTTGATTTTTGGTAGGGCTTTGGAGATGGTGTCAATTAGTTGAAGGAAGGCTCTGTTTTCCGAGATTTCCCTTAGAGTATTAACAATGGCCGCTAGGTCACGGCCAACTAGACACACAGTGTGTCTAGTTGGCCGTGGCTAGGTCGTTGCTTGGCCGTCTATCGGCTGTGTTTTCTCTCCTCTCCTCCTGGGGGGTTGGCGGGGGGGGGTGCTGTTCTCTGGAAGGGGAGGTTGAGAGGGGGAATGCGCCGCCGCCGCAGCATAGCTGAGGCCCGGGCGAACTTCTCGACTAGTTTCGTTGCTCCTTGATTGTGGGACTGCTTTCGGTTTTGGTTTTGGGAAGCTTGGGCAGCCCCTGTAATTAGCAGGATGCATGCCATTGCAATTTACACATTTAGGATTTTCTGTTTTAAAAGTACAGTCTGCTGTTTTATGATTCCCAGCGCATTTAACACACCTGGGGTTTAAATTACAGACTTCGCTGCTATGATTGAATAGTTGACAATTATGACACTGGGCCACACCTCCTGGTGATCTATATTTTTCAACTTTAACTATCCAGTGTCCTAGATTGGTAATTTCTACTATCTTCTTGGATTCAGGGCAGTTGTATTTGGAAGAGGGGCATAAGTCCCTTTGGTCTTCTCATTTGTGATATTTTATTAACAATGAGATTTTTTTCCTCTAGCCAGGATTTAATTTCCCCTCCCCATAAAAGCAGCACAAGGAAAATAAATAGGGAAACAAATAGAAAAAGGCGTTAAAACTCTGGGTATGATACGGAATCCTAAAGAGGGTGTATTTTGTTTTACTACAATCCCTTCTGATGCACCTTATTCAACAAAATGTTTGGTTTTGGCTATTATAGAAAGGTTATTTGATCCACTAGATGTTGTTGGTCCAGTTACTGCGCAAACTAAAATTTTTATTCAAAATTTATGGAGTTTGAAATTGGACTGGGACATGAAATTACCTTTTAATGTCCTCATTAGGGCTTGGAGGAAATTTCGAAATTCCTTACCTGAATTAAAAAAAAATAGATCGATATTTTCAAATAAATTCAGCTAAAAGAGTAGAGCTACATGGATTCTTTGATGCGTCAAATGATGCCTATGGGGCAGTCATGTATCTTCCCTGTGTAAATGATTCTAATAAAAATTTTATCACTCTATAGTGTAGCAAGACCAAAGTTGCTCCAATGAAAACAATGACTAGTTCTCGTTTAGAGCTGTGTGGGACGGAGTTGCTCTCTCCAGATTTTTATAAAAAACAATAAATTCAATTGCCATGCCAACACTTTCAGCTGTGTTGGCATGGCTACACAGATTCAACAGTTGTATTGGCATGGCTGGACACATCATCAAATTTATTAAAGGTATTTGTTGCAATTAGTATTGAACGGATTCAAAACTTGACTAAAGACTACTTGTGGCAACATGTGAAGACAGAGAGCAATCCTGCTGATCTCCTGTCCCATGGTGTGAGTCCAGATCAGATCAACTTCCAGACTATTTGGTGGCATGGACGAGAGTTCCTACACGAAGAGACACTTGTGCTAAATAGTGAATATTTTCAACTTTAGACCGCCAATATATTGATGAATTCAAGAAAATTACAAATGCGAACTTACATATAGATATAAGGGAAGCTGATAACTTCTTTCATGAACTCTATAAAATCACTAATAATTATAATAAATTATTTCGTATTGTGAGTTTTATTTTCAGGTTTTTTGATAACTGCAGAGACTCTACCAATAGAAAAAATAGGACCATTGCAATTATCTGAATTCGAAAACAGTTTGTTTGTACAGGTAAGACAAGCTCAAAGTGCTCTATTTAAAGAGGATATTAAAAATTTGAAGGGTAAGTAGTAACCAGAACGGTAAGAAATTTGCATCCTTTCCTTGATAAAGATAAACTATTAAGAGTAGGATGTCGGCTCTAAAATAGTGAAATTGCTGACTCTCAAAAGCACCCACTCATTTCATCAAAAGTTCATAAATTAATAAAAAATGATTGTAGAAAATAATCATAAGAAGTATTTACATATTCGTCCTCAAGAATTATTATATCTTGTACGCAAAAAATTTTGCCCAATTAATGGTCGATCAATTTGTAGAAAAGTTGTCCACAACTGTATAACCTGCTTCAAAGTAAAACTAGTTCTAAAACAGCAAATTATGGGTGAATTACTTAAAGAATGAGTAAGTATAAACTTAGTGTTCAACATCACAGCTGTTGACTTTTATGGAACTTTTTTTCATTAAATAAAAAGGCCAACGTAAAGGTATATTTCAAAAGGTATATATTTGTATTTTTATTTGTATGGTTACAAAGGCAATACACTTAGATGTAGTAACTGCATTATCAACCAAAACATTTATTCCTATTTTTAAAATATTTATTTCTAGAAGAAGTAAGCCACAAAAAATTATGTGTGATAATGTTACAAATTTCAAGGGTGCTTGTAAAAAATTTAAAAATATTATATAGAACAATTTGTAACTATGATAATAGTTTAAATAATTTTTTATTAAATGAACTTATAGATAAAGAAATGCACTGTTAGTTTCCTCCTGAAACGTCGGTGTCTGGAAAATGACTCATAGTTAAGAATAAATACGAGTGCATCTATGCTGGAGATGAGAATCGAACCTATAACTTCTTGAAAGAAAGGTCATAATGATGTCCATTTAACTGCAGCTCGACAAATTTTAGTGGAAGTCGACAAACTGGCTGAAAATAGATCTCAAATAAGTACTTGAATTGAATATTTTGTAATATTATATTTGATTATGAAAAATGAGACTTTTTAAAAGAAATAGTGAAAAATTCAGGAATTCTACATGTTTTTACAACGAAAATTTGATATAAAAATAAAATTTCCAAAAAACAAATTCGTCCAACATGAAAAAGGAAACTATTTAATTTCTTAATAATTTTAAGATCTTTATTAATGGCCTTTAACATGCTTGTAGTGGCTCATCATCTCATGGGAAAGAAAATATAAATTAAGCTCCCTATAATAATACCTGCTATGTCCATTCTCACGCCTCTCCTCCTGTTGAGCCAAGCCAGTACCTTCTAATAGCAGCTCTTAGCTATAGAGGGTGATGGCCAAGCACTACACGCCTTCAAAACGTCCACCCCCAACTCCTAACAATTAATTTACTTATTTTATTAAATACACATATTATTAATATTTGCATCAAATATAATAAATTTAATGAATGAATATATATATCCATGTGATATGTATCTAAGAACCTGATTGATAAAAATTATTAACACCCGATTCAATGTAAATTTAATTAAAACAAGTATCTTTTTGTAGGTATGCATATACATATATAATATAGATGGCGCTCTTACTTACCTAAGTGAGGGAGTTGATTGTGTAATTTTGTAAGAATGTACCTGTAATAGTGGAAGGTGACAGCGAACTTGCGATTTGGTTTTCCTTTACTTATATATATACTCTTTTTAATGTTTATATATATATATTTAATAAAAGGGTTTTTTTTTTTTTTTTTTTTTTTTTTTTTTTTTT